>JAZHYW010013417.1:0-18391 GCA_037355805.1 Ixodes ricinus
TCATCGTCCCCGAAAGCGGTTGTTCCTTTTCGACAGCTCTGCTGATTTGAACCTGTACTCGCTTCCTTTTGAAACATAAGGCGCCAGCGAGCTGTCTGTGACTCAGGAAGTCCCCGGCATCACCGCAAGCACAAGCCTTGGCCAGAATCAGGTCATCTACCTCTTCACTAGCCACCTCACACTAAGTAGGCCTAAGCAGCTTCGCGGCTTCACCAGACGTCCCTTCTGGAACGCTCGTCGTGCGCGAGCTCGCCTGGAACGACGATCTGCACGGTGAGCGAACAGCTCGCGCCGGCCTGCTCAACGCCTCAGTCCAACTCAAGTGACACGGAAGCGCTGTATTGCATACCGTCTCCTACGCTTCTACAATGTCTCCTCCACTCCAGTGCGCGCAATGTAACGAGAAGATTATGAACGACGGTCGGCACATGTCCTGCGCCGACTGTGGAGCATTATACCATCTGGGGAAGCTTTGTTCCGGTATTGCAGACAGTACATTCAAGACAATGGGCGCTGGAAAACGAAAGGCCTGGCGTTGCCGTGTGTGCAGACAACAGCAGAGCGGAGATGAGTCTCGTAGTGAGGCAGATTCGTCGCAATGCGCGTCTCCTGCCACTACGGAACATTTCCGATCTCTTGAAGCTAGGCTGGAGTGCCTTACTCTACTCAAGGCCAACGTTGACACCCTCCTCGAGTTGCCAACCCAAATGAACCAACTGCTAACGCTGAAGCCGGTAGTCGAGAGCCTGAAATCTGCAGTGACGGAGGTTCAGGAGTCCATTGCCTTTCTCTCGGCTAAGTACGACTCGGTGCTGTCGACAGCCACCAGCAACGCAGCAGCTATAAATGAACTGCGCAGCGAAACCACATCACTGAAAACAGTGGTAACGGAGCAATCTCAGATCATCGAGCATCTGCAAGAAGAGCTCAATGACAGTGAACAGTACAGTCGTCTCTCAAACATCGAGATACATGGACTTCCTCAATCCCCAACTGAAAATTTAGTCTCCGTTGTCAGTGAGTTGGCGTGTAAGCTAGGCCTTGGTGACTTTCAGCCAAATGACATAGTGGCAGTGCATCGCCTGCCTTCTCGACGCGATGGCCCTCCAGTTGTCCTGGTTAGATTGGCATCCGTGTCACTAAGAGAGCAGTGGCTTGCCACACGAGGTAAGCTGCGTACCCTGGCGGCAGACAGTTCGTTGCCAAAACTGTACCTGAACGAGAATCTAACGCGAAGGAACAGGGAACTCTTTTGGATGGTGCGTGAGAGGGCGAGGGCCAAGCAATATAAGTTCACTTGGGTGAAAACTGGGAAGCTATTTGCGAAGAAGTCAGAAAGCTCGCCTGTAGTGCGCATCTATCGGATAGCCGACTTGGAAAAGATCGTCTAATACTTTTTGCTTCTTAATGGCTTGAAAATAAGACGTGATAACCACCACATTCGAAAAATGGAAGTACAATTTCATCGATGTTCAGAGTTTTCTTCTTTTCAACGTCTCTTGAGCCCAGCCAACGATACTGCTCTTGGCTTATTGCATGTAAATATTAGGAGTATTCGTAAATATTGGGACCAGTTTCTAATAACTGTAAACAGTGTGATGTCAATAATTGATGTTTTTGTGCTAACAGAGATCAATGTTAAAGAAGAGTTTTGTAGTGCATTTCAGATACCGGGGTATAAATCATTTTTTCTTACACGACCAATTGGTCGAGGAGGAGGAATTGCGATATTCGTTAAAGACTCATGGTGTACTGAAAACCTTGATGTAGATTTTTTCATTGCGAGTCTTTGTTATTAAGGTTATGGAATTCTGAGTGGTCGTTGTTCTTACTGGCGCTTTACAGACCTCCGTCATCTAATGCTTTAAACTTTTTGGAAGAACTCAGAGATACACTTGGTAAATTTCAGTCCGTCGACATCTGTATGATAGGTGATTTTAATATTGACACCCTTCAACCCATTAACTTCCTTGTTTGTGACTATCTGAATTTATTAGCGGAGTTTGGTCTAGAGGAACTGATTCTATCTCCGACTCGAGAGGAACTTCTGGGAGATCATCTAGTTGCTTCATGTCTTGACCATATTAGCGTACGCGCTACAAATGTCGTTGCGCAATCAGCTGTTATAGAACAAAAACTAGCGGACCATTACTTTGTTGCGTGTCAACTTACATCAAAACTTAGCGTTAAAACAAAAACAGAAACAACAAAAAGAGTTGAAATCATTGATAAAGTAAGGTTTGATAAGTTAGTTAAGGCCTATAATTGGGATAGTTTGTTGTCCATTCAAGACTTCGTTGAAATTTACAGTACGTTTAGAAATCAATTCGGCTCTTTCAGGGAGCAATCCAAAAGGATTATCACTGTGAGGCGGCGTCAAAATGCACAAGTGTGGTTAACGGGGGATATCTTGTCATGCATTAAGTATAAAGATGCTCTATGGGCTAAATGCCGACGTTCTCCTAGAAATGTTCAGTTAAAGATAGAATTCCGCGCTACGCGAAATCGTGTAAATGCGCTTATCCGGTGCGCTAAAAGAAAATACTTCCGAGACAGATTTTTTAAGGTAAGGTCAAATATTCCTGAAACTTGGCGTTTAATAAATCAGTTGCGTGGCACTGGTGTTAAGAGATCCATTGATGATTCACTTGAGAAAGTATTTGATCTTAATACGACAGTGGCTGAGGATTTCAACAAGTTTTTCGCTAAATTTTCTGGAGTAGCGCCTAACGATGCTACGTTCTCTACAGAATATCTAGAGTCCAATGTTTCCTCGGCTTTCCTTCCTCAAATGACCGAGCTTGATCTACGAACTTGGCTTTTCAGTTTTAAAACAAACAAGGCGCCTGGCATAGATGGCATCAGTGCAGAAGACCTGCAACGCAATTATAATTCTATAAAGCACGTGCTTCTTTATATGCTAAATGGTTTTATTTCTTCCGGGATTATCCCAGATGATTTAAAAACTGCACTTGTAAAGCCTTTATTTAAGGGAGGAGAGCGCAAAAAGCTTGACAATTACCGCCCAATTTCTATTCTACCCTGTATAGTCCAGATCTTAGAAAAACATATCCTTCAAACTATGACGGGGTTTCTTGATCGCTTTGACATTCTATCGCCAACTCAATATGGGTTTGTCAGTGGACGTGGGACCCAGCCACTGCTAGAAGATTTTGCTGATGAATTGAATCGTACCTTTGAGAAGCATCAGGTTGCTTGCGCACTTTTTATTGATGTGGCAAAGGCATTCGATACCGTGAGTCATAATATTTTACTAACAAAATTGCAAAACATTGGATTCCGCGGCCCATTCCTTTCACTACTTCAGAACTTTTTGTCGGGAAGGACACAACTAGTTTCCATAGGTAATAGCCGAGGCTCCAAAGTTAGCTTAAAAGCTGGGGTTCCTCAGGGATCCGTTTTGTCACCTCTCCTTTTTAACATCTTTGTAAACGATATGTCCAGAGCAGTTTCCTCATGTAAATTATTTCAATACGCCGATGACACGGTATTGCTATCACAACACCTTGATTATGTTACAGGAATCTCTTTACTCCAAGACGACACTTGTCACCTACATGACTGGTTTAGAGCTAATTGTCTCACGATCAATATACGTAAAACTAAGCTTGTTTGCTTTCATAACCCACTTAAACTTATAACTATCGATCATCCACTTTACATGCATACATCTGGATGTACACCCTGCAACTGTTGTGCTGTGTCTTATGTGGATCAAGTTAACTATCTAGGAATACAATTTGAGAGTGACTTGTCGTGGAAAGCCCATTTGTCACAACTTTGTAGAAAGCTGAGAAAAGTATCCTGTTTGCTGTATAATACCAAATCTCTAATACCCATTTCAACCAAAAAGACATTAACTCACGCTTTAGCATACAGTGTATTACGCTACGGGATAACTATTTTTGGTCACAGCCCAGGACTATGGGGCAAAAAAATTGACTCAGTTTTAAAAGGAATATTTAAAAGCATAATGTACGGTGCAGTGTCACAAACTGAAGAAGAAATGCTAACATGCTTGGGTTTGCCTTTTTTGATCCTTTACTTGTACACACGGTTGTTCTAAAATACTTCTGGAGCGATACTTTTAAGATACCTCGTGTCCTATGTAGACCTCTTCGGCGTGTTGAGCGGTTTGAAGTGCCTTTCGTAGAAACAAAGTACGGAAAAAGAGTGCGAAATTTTTACGTTCCATTTATTTTCAACAATTTACCAGATGATATATATGCTGTGGACTCTTTAAAAAAATTGAAAGAATCACTTCAAGGTATTAGGGAGAAGTTGTGACTGTATATTTCTTTGTGCATATGTTGGAATCACCATCATCACCTACATTGTTCTGCATCTGTAGTTGAGTATGAGTTTTGAACTTCTTGTTTGTGGGGACTCTTTTAAGCATGAACTGTAGGGTGCTGTCCCACAAGCCGCTTCTGGCTTTGACAGGCCCGTGTATCTGCCTTGTTAAATGCGTGTTCAAATAAAATTATTATTATTATTATTATTATTATTATTATTATTATTGTTATTATTATTATTATTATTATTATTATTATTATTATTATTATTATTATTATTATTATTATTATTATTATTATTATTATTGTAATCCTCTCGAATATGTTCATACAAATAAGTATTTAGGAATTTATTTTGACACTGATATGTCCTGGAACTCTCACCTTAGTTATGTTGCTAAAAAGATACGAAGTGTGTCATGTATGTTATACTCTATCAAAATGTTTCTCCCTCTTTCTGTTAGAAAAATGATCGCGAATCGAATGCTTTAGCCTATGGTCTGTTGAGATACGGCATTACTGTCTACGCAAAGTGTTCTATGCTCTGGCAAGATAAAATTGATAGCATCTTGAAAAGCATTTTAAAAGGCGTAGCGTATACATCTATAAATATCCCAAGTGATGATTTGTTTGAATATTTAGGTCTTCCGCGTTTTTCGGCTCTTTTCCAAAGGTCTGTTATTAGTAAACATATTTGGTCAAGCCCTTTTAACATTCCTAGGGTTGTACATCGCTCTCTAAGAGATGGTGAACGTTTCATCATCCCACGTGTGTATACGAAGTATGGACAACGACTGCGCTCGTTTTATGTCCCCGAACTTTTTAACGGCCTTTCCAATACCTTTTTTGAATTAGATTCTAAACGTAAACTTAAAAAAACTACTAAGAACGATCTGCTAAGGCCTTGAACACTCGTCATTTAATATTTCATTTCACTGCTTTTTTCAGTTATGCACGTGCATATATGGTGCGTGTGTGTGTGTGTTTTTTCCCTTGTGTTTTTCAGTTCACTTATTGCGCGTATTTATAAATGAGTCGTGTAATATTTTTGCGTTTTGTTCTTTTCGGCATACTAGTAGTACTTTTTTCATGAGATGTTTTGTACAATGTTTTCTACCTTTGTTTGCTTCTTAATTTTCCAGAACCATTATGATTGATGGTATGATCTTTTTTTGCGTGTTCTTTTCTTTTTGCAGGATTGTCTGCAATTTTTGTAACTTGTGTTTACTTGCGTCTAATACTATGTCTATATATAACGGTTTTTCTCTACGTCGATGCCGAGTCTAGTCCTACAAGCCGCTTTTGGCTTTTGACAGACTCGCTTTCTTTTGTATTGATGTTTCATATATGCAATAAAATTATTATTATTATTATTATTATTATTATTATTATTATTATTATTATTATTATTATTATTATTATTATTATTATTATTATTATTATTATTATTATTATTATTATTATTATTCTGGCATAGAGAATACAGTGAATGACTTACAGGGATGCGAAGTCTTAATCTTGGGGGATTTTAATGCTCCTGGAGTCAACTGGCCGCAGTTTGATGTTTTTACGGACAACTTTTACTGCAGGCAGAAAGGCACCCAGCTCTTAAACTTTTCTTCTTTCTTAAATCTCACACAACACAATAATGTTCTGAATCACCAATTTAATGCTCTAGATTTATGCTTCTCAAATATGGACAGTGTGCGTGTAGCACGGGGTGAACTCCCATTAGTTCCTCAGGATACATATCATCCTGCACTTGATATAGTACTTTCTTTCGAAAATTCCTCTGTTCGTGCTCATTCTGGTGGTTCCCCGCCGCACACCTCATATAATCTGTCAGCAGGGGACTATGTCGGGATGCATCATTACCTCACGAGTTTTGATTGGGCATTGATCTTGGAGTCGCCTGATGTAAATGACCAGGTCATGCTCTTCACGCGAACTGTTCGGGGGGCCATGGATACTTTTATTCCGTTAAAAACAGTTACTAAATCTCGCTTTCCTAGCTGGTTTTCCAGTGAGCTAAAAACACTACTGAAAAGAAAGGACTTTCTTTCACAGGAAGTTTAAGAAAAGTGGCCTTTTAAAGTGGGAGGTAGAATTCAAGAGCTGCAGAAAGCAATGTAAGACGGTCCTAGATCGCGACCGCCAGGCTCATCGTTGCTCAGTGGAATCAGATCTTGTCAATAATCCGAAGAAATTCTGGAGGTACATTAATTCACGCTCTGGGAGGCATATCGAGTCGAAGATTGTCCTGGATAATCACGAGAGCGATTTGAAGTCCGTGCCTGAGTTATTTGCTGAGCATTTTAGGTCCGTCTACAGGGATAGTACGCAGCGTTCTGCACCTGCGCTGCCTCACTTAGATGGGTTTGGTGACTTGTTAAGTTGCATTAATGTCGATGAGGAGTGCGTCCGGTCCTGTATTAAGAAAATGAGAGCAACATTATCAGTAGGGCCCGACGGCATTCCCTCTGCGATTCTCAAAACTTATCACGACATATTCACGCCGGTACTGTGCTCTATATTTAACAACTCGTTAAGGTTGGGAACCTTTCCTGAAACGTGGAAAGTCGCTGCTGTTGTTCCGGTCTTAAAGTCGGGGAAAAAAGGTGATATTTGTAACTATAGACCTATTTCTCTTCTCTCTCCATTTTCTAAGCTCTTTGAAATGGTCGTCCATCAATTCCTGTCTTTCAAATTTCGAAACTTAGCAATTCCCAATCAGCATGGTTTTATGAGCGGCAGATCAACTACTACTAATCTTGTTAGCTTTATGTCTGCCGCATCTCGTGTGATATGTAACAGAGGTCAGTTAGACGTTGTCTACTTTGACTTAAGTAAGGCTTTTGACGTAGTCAATCACATTATTCTTTTATCCAAACTTTCCTCCTATGGAGTATGTGGCTCAGTACACGACTGGTTAAAAAGCTACTTGTCAGAGAGAGAGGCGTATGTCCGGGTCAACAACATGAACTCTTCGTTATACAAGGCTCGCTCTGGCGTTCCTCAGGGATCTGTTTTAGGACCCCTTCTGTTCACAATTTTCGTAAATGACGTCTCTTTTGCTGTTTTAAATTCTTCATTCCTGCAATATGCTGACGATATAAAAATTTATCGAGAAATAGTTACTGAACATGATTGTGCTAAGCTCCAGGAAGATGCATGTTCTTTCTACCGATGGTGCTCTGAAAACGACCTTTTCTTGAACCCGTCCAAAACCAAGGTCATGACGCTCTCTCGGAAAACTCACAATATCTCTTTTGCATATAATATTCAAGGAGAGACTTTGTCTCGAGTAAGTGTAATGAAAGATCTCGGAGTCATGGTTGATTCTGGGTTGCGTTTCTCTGATCACGTTGGTAGGCTGGTTAACTCGTCATTGCGAATGTTGGGTGTTGCCTCTCGCTTAACCAGGGAGTTCGAAAACCCGACTGCTTTTATCACGTTATACTGTTCGCTATCCAGGTCGCAGTTAGAATATGCCTCAGTTGTTTGGAATGGAATTTCTAAAAGTCACTCCTTGGAGATCGAACGTGTGCAAAAAAAGTTTGTTTCTATCTTTAAACATCGCTACATAAAGGAGGATGTTCACTGTTTAACATATGAGTCTGCGTTAGAGCGTGTTGGTTTGCTTAGCTTGCACCGGCGTCGGGAGAACGCGGACTTACTATTTTTGTTTAAAACGCTGCATGGACTCATCAATTCTCCGAGCCTGTTATCTGAACTGTGCCTTAGGGTCCCACGTGTGCCTACTCGTCTTCTGTCATCTTTTTATGTGTCTAGAACGTTTAGTCCGGTAAACCCAATTGTGAGAATGGCACAGCGTTTGAATCATTACTCTGAAAAACTTGATATTTTCCACCCTTGCTACAGGACGTTTGTCCTTTCTATTAAAAACTTGCCCGTGCAGGATGAGCATTGCTGAATGGCTCTGTTATGTCTGAATTTCGTCATCTCCATGGCGTGCTTTCTGGTGGTGCACTTGTTGTCCTACGGTCTTGTGTTCCGTGTCTACTGTTACTGCCTCGTTTTTATTTTATTCTACTAATTACTCGTGCACTGCCTAGTATTATGCTTAAAAATGTATCTTCTTTTCTGCGGAGATGTGTATAATGTATTTTTTTATCCACCAGTGTACCAGCACCAAGACCTCAGGGTTGTTCCTGGGCACTGTATAATAAAGATTGATTGATTGATTGATTGATTGATTGATTGATTGATTGATTGATTGATTGATTGATTGATTGATTGATTGATTGATTGATTGATTGATTGATTGATTGATTGATTGATTGATTGATTGATTGATTGATTGATTGATTGATTGATTGATTGATTGATTGATTGATTGATTAATTATTATTATTATTATTCCTGTCCGTCAAGCCTGCATAGGCTTGGACAGACCCGTCTCTGTATCTTGCATATTTGCTTCCGTTGAATAAAATTATTATTTTTATTATTATTATTAATATTATTATTATTCTCATTATTATTATGCAACCTCTACGTAAATGATATTTTTGTGGTAACGACAAGTTCAACGATTTTTCACCCTTTTGTTTTCCCGGCACCTAGTCTACCAGCGTGCAAAGGAAATGCTTCAGGCAGATGCAACTAAAATTATTGACTGGTTTTCGGCAAACAAGCTACGTGTAAATTCTTCGAAAACAAAACTGATCTGCTTCCGTAATCCTTTCAAAAATGTCAATTTGACTTTTCCACTATTCCTTCACAACTCCAGTTGTTTATGTTGTAATTGTAGAACTGTCGAATATGTTAGCTCAGTAAAGTACTTAGGTCTTCAATTTGATTGTGATCTTACATGGGACACTCAGGTGTTTTGCTTATGTCAACGGTTGAGGAGCGTGTCGTGCAAGATGTACCACATTAAAGGTTTTATACCATTGCCAGTTAGAAGAAGCATAATGCACGCCTTAGCTTACAGCGTACTAAGGTACGGCATAACTGTCTTTTTCTATTGTTCACTTTCCTGGCATCTAAGAATTGACCGAGTTTTAAAAGGAATTCTAAAAAGTGTAGCATACAACAGCGACTTTTCATCCAACGCCAACCTCTTCGCCTCACTTGGGTTGCCGTCCTTTTTCTCGCTTTTCCTTCAAACTGTCGTTTGGCGGCATTTCTGGAAAAGTAATTTCAAACTCGCGTCTATCCCATCTCGTGAACTCAGATCTGTTCCACGTTTTGTCACTCCTAGGGTAAGAACTCACAATGGTGAAAGTCTGAGCACATTTTATGTCCCAAAAATTTTTAATAATCCTCCAGAATCACTGATTTCCATTAACTCAAACAAAACGTTGAAAAGAGGTCTGAGAAGCATGTTCTCTGATGTGCTGAAATAGTGACATCTATCTTCAATTTTTTTTACCTTAGTTTTATAAGAAAATTTTTCGCTTCATGTTGTTGTTTTTTGTTTTTGTTTTTTGTTCCTTCATTTTCTTTTTTACACGTTTCGAGCGATCATTGAAAACGTGATTGGAAGAAATTTTTGTATCTAACTAGGAATATTTTTTTTCATTTTTTCTTGGTGAATATTATAAACAAGCTTTTTTATGAAAGTAATCGTGTAAGTAATTTTAAGAGTAACTGTCACTGCGCATATCTTTTATATTCTTCCTTCTGAAAAATATAAAAAAATACTTATTTTTTCCTTAAGAAGAACAATTTTGTAAAAATGTGTACGCGTCTTATTTTTTTTTATTTATTTAGGAAGTAAGCTGGCTTTTGGCAGTTCGCTCCTGCTTCCGATACGACTACGGCATTTATTGCATTCTCAAGCTACTGTGCTTGTGCGTATCTGTGCGATACTTTTTCTGATGAGACTACGTGTTTTCCAGCTTATTTTCAAGACCGACAGAAATGTGAGCTTACGCCGCGAGGATAAGATATCAACGGTGTGGGATTCGTGTTTGGGCGTGTGTGTGTGTGTGTGTGAGTGTGTGTACGTGACAATGTGAACATTTTTAATATGCTTGCTGCTACTGCTGGGTCTAGTCCCACAAGCCCTTGAGGCTTTGACAAGACCTGCAACTTGATCCTAACTGTAAGAATTAGTTATTAAAGATTATTATTATTATATTTATTAATATTATTATTATTAATATTATTATTACTATTATTCAAAGAAAGGTCGTTCCCGGGCACCAAATAAAGCCGATTCTTGATTCTTGGTATTACCTCTGTATACAATATAAAAATTACCCAAACAATTTATAAAATAACAAATTCCAACGACCCACATCCGCTAAGTTTGTATAAATCTCCAACACGACACGCAAAGGTTGCAACAAGTGATCTCATTAATTTACCATCATGTTTCAATACCTACGAACAAAGACTAATGGAGTTTAACGGTGCCTTGATTTTGGATTAATATACCTAGCAAAATAAAAGTGAAAAGTTACTTTTTGGTACGTTTAAAAATGTTTTTTTTTTTAGTTGCTAGATGAAAGTTAAGATTATAACTTTCCATACTGTGTTTAAGCTTAGTAAAATGTAGAATCCTTTATTACGGTGATCTTTTGTTGTGTTTCTTTTTTTAATTTATGATGCGCATGTTGCCTGTTGCATTTAAAAATTTATATGGTTGCTGGGCCCTAAATTCAGCCTTTGGCTAAGGGTTCAAACGCTTATTTATTTTATAGCATAAAATTTAAAAAAATGAATGAAATGAATGAAAATAAAGACACCATGCACAACTGTTCAGAAAAGCAAAAGGGTTACAAGCCTGGCAAGGGTGAAAATTGGAATGAATTATTATTACTCTCGGCGCAATTCTTTGGCAGATGTTTGTTCTGCTATTGTTAATTTTTAGTTCAAATACATATTCCAATTCCTGTATGGAAATCTTCATTTAACGTCTGTTGAGGCTTTTAGATTTTAAAACGTGCTCACGCAATGCAGCTTTTTAGTAGGTGAAGAGAAAACCGAAGCCAAATAACACACCAGTACTCGCCGCTGCCAAATTCAAGAAAAACAAATATAAAAACCGGCGTCCATGTTTGCTATTACTGCTGCGTGGTAAACGATATTTCAACGGCTGCCACATTCCACACTCCAGAGGCAGGTGACGCCACCCAGTTGCAAAGGTGTGACTTTTCGAAACGGGAAGACAGACCTTGTCGAAACAAGCATCGAAACCTTCCACGGCCTGGCAGCGACAATGGGAAGTAGGAGGACGGTATCCTTTAACTTGAATAATTGTGGCGTTACCGGAAAAAAAAGTAATAAGTATTTTTATATCTATTCCCTGTACCATTCTATAATCTTGAACTCCTACTGTCATGAATAGTAGTTATGGAATCGATCCTGAAACGTGATTTTATTTCGACACGGTGACCAGATAATAGAAGTATATTTATGAATCGCTCAAAATGAGTCTCGCGACGGAAATATGGCGCAAAACAATCGTTGTTTTAACGGCGAAAGTTCATTTTGCGACACACGTGTTCCCTCCAGGCACAAAAACAAATCCATTTTGGAAGTTCAGTGTACCTTTCAAGGCTGAACGGAGTATGGGCGAACCGATAACAAATACTACCGGCAGCTGGGAGCGCAGATTGGTAATATCGGGGACTGCACTCTACAAAGCAACTACGGAGTTTCCCAAATGGTGCGAGGCCTTATGGCCCACTCCTGTTCATTTCGCTATCCGCGCGTTCGGCTCTCGAGAGTCACATTCTTGGAAAGCTTCCCCTTCCTCGCTGCAGTTTTGATTGCCCGCATCTCTCTCTCCCTCTCTCTTTGTACCCTGCCTTCTTGTCGTCTTTTTTTTTTAGCTTTTAAAAGTATAAGAACTCTGGCAAAAGAACGGAGTAAACAAAGGACAGAATCTAAAGCGGCCAAAGACCTGCGCCCTTATCCTTACGCTCAAAGTACCTTGTTTGTTTTAAAGTTTCACTGCGTCGACTGTTTACTCGTGTCATATGTATAATGCATCGTCAGCGGTTCGCTCAGGTGCCTCTACAATTTTTAAACTTTCAGTTGTTTAATCTTGCGTTTTTCAATATACACCAACTCGTAAACACGATGAAATGCATCCACAGTAAATATGGACTAAGAAAAAACGAACACGAAAAGACAACGATCTTGGTCGTTTCTTGTTCTTCTTCCGTGTTCAGTGAGGCTGTTTTTCATGATATTTAACTGTTACCAACTGGCCCGATTTACAACCCTTCTACATCGACTGATGTTTCAAAATAAAGTGGTGTCAGGGACGTCGCGCAAGCGCAATGGGTTCTGAGCAGAAACTTCATTGGGAAGCGACGTTGTCAGCGTCAATATCTGTGCCTGTTTTTTTGTTTTCCTTTCACGTTAGGATTGTTGATTTTATGTATTCCCGGCAACTTATAACTGCTTTAGTGGACTTGGCTAAATATATTAGTTTCGCTGCCCCACAAAACATCAATCACTGGAGTGGCGGACGACTATCCATCAGCGTCAACACCGTCGATTGGGAGCAGAATTCAAGCAACACAGTTCATTTGGCCAAACTCTGTGTTTTGTCTAGCCATTCAGGGCCCCAAAAGCCCAGAGAGGTCAATGTATAACCAAACTTAAAATACTATAGCCAGAGTCTATATAGCGAAGCAAGTGCCAAAGTTAGGCTTCGCTAACCGGTTGTTCCATTGTTGTCTGACCTCTTTGGCTCGTGCCTGGCACTTCGGCAATTATTTATTCATTTTTTTATTCTATTCAGGAATATCTTTCACCCCTAACAAGGCTGTGACAGGTATAGTGCATAATATCACATGTAACATACAAGTTCACATAAAATATACAATAGAAAGCAAAAAAGAAAGAACAATACCGCCGCTCATTAGGCGTGCAAGGAGTGTATAAAATCAATTTAAAAAAAACTGTAATTGGAACACTCTGCACTTCAAAAAAACGAAAGGAAAATAAATCAAAACAGTCAACACTAATCACTTTTTGTGACGAGAAAAAGAAAAAAAATTAACAGGTTGTACTACATAAAATTTGAAACAGCATTTGCATATACCCGTGTACAGTTTATCGACAGAATAGTTTGCTGAAGGATTATTCCAGTCACGTACATTTTTTTGGGAAAAAGGATTGCCTATATTCGTCGATATAACATTTTGGGATTTTAAGCTGATGCTTATCATTATATCTTAATTATTTTAATTCCCGAAGATTTCGCCGCTAGTGGGAACCGACATGGCGAACCAGAGAAAAAACGAAACATGCCATTTCTCCAGTTACTTCATGCGAAAGAAACGCACTGTTCCAGTAACTAACACCTTCCCTTGTGAAAAATATTAAAAGTATGAGAAATATTTGGTCCAATAAACGCATGTAGTCAAATAAGATCATGTAAGTACATAGCAACAAGTAAATTGTTTAGTATGTTTATAGAGCCGGCAGTTAGTCTGGCTCGTGGGCGTCTGGTGTCTCAGCTGTAGATGAGCAATTTAGCCAGTGCGGTACAACAGTTAACCTGGGGTCTTTAACGTGCACCACGCAGTAGTGATACACGACCCCAGACCGAAACGATGCTCATCCAGATCGAAACGGGCAGGGTCTGGGATTGAACCCACGATCCTGGGTTCTGCAGCGCGAGAACATAGAAGAAGATATAAAAAACATATAAGACATTTTTTATGACATCATATAATCTTATAATATTATTAATGTATGTTCTCAAGAGGTTTTTATATACCCTTATATGATCTTATCTGAGTATAGACTTACACTCGGGATTGACGTCATGGAGCTGTGGCGGCGCTGCGATCACGCCGGAGTCGGGTGGTGTGGGCAGAAGGGCGCACGTTTTGCATGGGCGTCATAGAATTTCAGCATGCCACAAAGCTGTGTAGCCATTAATTGCCACAAAAGGTACAGCAAAAGTAGCGGAGTGAGTTTCCAAAAGTTCCCGGCGGACTCTGACAGGCGCAGAAGGTGGTTAATATATGTGGCTCGAAAAGAATGGTCGCCTCGCGCGGACGACCGTTTGTGCGGCAAGCACTCTCCTGAAAGCATGCGTGACTTCCATTTCAATCTCCGTCCCGAGGCTTGCTTATCTGCAGGGAAACCGTCGTCTGATCGAGACAACCCAGATTTTGTTCCCACAAAGCACCGGCCAAGCGGTCGTCGGTGGCTCGCTAAGCCCGTGCTATCAAGCGAAAAAAATCGGCGGCAGAACGGACAAAGCGTTACCTTTTGTCGTGCCTTGTGGTCATGAGGGGAGGAAAAATAGAATACCTTGACGGAAGGACGCCGTGTGTGTTTAATCAATTAATAAATACACTTCCGCAGACCGACAGTCTGCTGATCCCGCCAGCACCGCAGAAACCAACTTGAAGTAATCGCAAGCCCCAAGAGACTTGTACGCCTGCGCCGTGTCGGCCGTGAACTGGCTTGACGAACAAACTAAATAAACGACGACGTGAGCCATCGACATCGGTGGAAGCAACTTAACGTCGGAACTCATACGCGCATTGTCTACGGCGCACGGATCATCGAAAGCAACGCCGTCCACGCAGAGTTTGTCTCGGCACTGAGAAGCAGGAGAACGAGGATAAAATGCACACCGGTGGAGTCCTGAATTGTACCGGCAAAACTGCCTCGCTTCAGCCAACGCAATCCGCCACATGTGTAGAAAGACTACAACACCCTGCGGTTTACGATGTCTCACAAAAACATTTTCATTTACCTTTGTTTAATGCCGAATAAATGGATCATTGGGAAGGCCGCGCCATCCCAGGGCATGACGGTATTTTTTAACTTAAATAATTGTGGCGTTACCGAAAAAGTAATAATTGTTATTATATCTATTTCCGGTCACATTTCATTATCTTGCATTCTTACTGTCATGAATGGTAGTTAGGTAGTAGATCCTGAAACGTGATTTTATTTCGAGACATTGACCACAAAAAGAAGTATGTTTAAGATTCGCTCAAAATGAACCTCGCGACGGAAACAAGGCGCAAAACCGATTCTTGTTTTATCGGCGAAAGTTCATTTTGCGACACACGTCTTCTCTCCAGGAACAGAAAAGAATCTCATTTGGAAGTTCAGTGTCCCTTCAAGGCCGAACGGAGTATGGGCGAACGGATAACAAACACTGCTGGCAGGGAACGCAGGTTGGTAATATCGGGGATTGCACTCTACAAAGCAACTACGGAGTTTCCCGAATGGTGCGAGGCCTTATGGCCCACTCCTGTTCATTTCGCTTGCCGCGTGTCCCGCTTCGAGAGCCGCATTCTCGGAAAGCTTCCCTTTCCTCGCTGCAGTTTTGCTAGCACTCTATCTCTCTATCTCTCTCTCTCTCTCTCTCCATCTCTCTTGGGATCCTTCCATTAGGCCGTCGGTTTATTTTAGCTCCCAAAAGTATATGAACTCTCGCAAATTGGAAAAGAAAGGGGTAAACAAAGGACAGAATCTAAAGCGGACAAAAACCTGCGTCTTCGTTCTTACGCACGAAGTACCATTTTTTTAAAGTTTCTCTGCGTCGATTTTTTATTTGTGTCATATGTATAATGCATCCTCGGTGGTTCGCTCAGGCGCCTCTACGCTTTTTTAACCTTTCTGTTGTTTATCCTTGCTTTTTGGAATATACAGCAGCGTGTAAACATTATGAAATGCAGCCTTAGTACACACGGACGAAGAAGGAACGAACACGAAAAGACAGCGGCCGTGTTCATTTCTTGTTATTCGTCCGTGTTCACCAAGTTGTATTCCATCATGTTTAACTGTGTAAGCTGGCCCAATTCACAACCCTTCTACAGAAGCTCATGTCTGAAGCCAAACCGGTGTGCCCCTGTAGGGGCGTCATTGACGCCGCGCAAGCGCGTTGGACTGTGAGCACGAATCGGTGCGTCCACAGTCAACAACCTTCATTGGGAAGCGACGTTGTCAGCGACAATATGTGTCCCTGCTTTTTTTCACATTGAAATTGTTGATTTTATGTATTCCTGGCAACTTATGTCTGCTTTAGTGGACTAAGCTAAATAGATGAGTCTCGGTGCGCCGCACAACGGCTGTCACTGGAGTGGCAGATGGCGATCTGTCAGCGTCAACACCGCCGATTGGGAGCAAAACTCAGGCAAAAGAGTTCATTTGGCCAAACTTCATGTTTTGTCTAGCCATTCAGGGCCCCAAAAGCAAAGAGAAGTCAATGTAGAACGAAACTTAAAATACTATAACCAATGTCTGGGAGCCTATATAACGAAGCAAGTGCAAAAAGTTAGGCTTCGCTAACCGGTTGTTCGGTTGTTCTCTGCCATATTTGACTCGTGCCTGGCACTTCGGCCAATATTCATTAATTTTTTTTTTATTTATGAATATCGTTCACAACAGGGCTGTGGCAGGTATGGTGCATAATGTCACATGCAATATACAAGTTAACATAAAATATACAATAGAAAGCAAAACAAAACAGAACAATACCGCCCATTAGGCCAACAAGGAGCGTATAAAATCAATAAAAAGAAACTCTACTTGAGACACTTTACACTTCAATAGAACGAAAGAAAAATAAATCCAGACAGTCAACACTATCACTTTCTGTGACGAGAAGAAGAAAATATACAACATATTTAACAGGTCGTACTACATAAATTTGAAGTAGCATTTGCATATACCCGTGTACAGTTTATCGACAATATAGTTTGCGGAAGGTTGTTCCAGTACCTATATGCCTGTATATAGAATTTTTGGGATTTTAGACTGATGATTGTAAGTATGTACTTATTATTTTATGCTGCGAAGTTTTCGCCTATAGTGAAAACGGACATGTCAAACCAGAGAAAAGCCAGACAGGCCATTTCTCTGGTTAGTTCGGGTAAAAGAAACATACTGAGGCAGTAACTGAAGCCTTCCCTAGGGAAAAATATGAATAGTATGGTAAATTGTTTGGTCCAATAAACGCAAATAATCAGATAAGATCATGTAAGAACATAGAAGAATATATAGGAAACATATAAGATGTTTCTTATTACTTCTTTAATAACCTTATATTATTATAATTATTATTAATATATGTTCTCAAGAACGTTTTTATATACCCTTATATGATTTTATCTGAGTATATGTGTTTATTGGACCAAAATATTTCGTATACATAAAAGATTTTTGACTAGGGTTGCGACAAAACCTTATTAAGCCACTTGGATTATCAATTTAGAGCCAAGTTAGGCTTTTTCTGGCATGATGTCTGGGAATCTTCCTTCACGTGACTTCGGGACTATGTCCTGGGTTTAATTTCTTTTAATATGGACGTTTACTCAAACGACGCATGTTCGCAGATTTTGTCATGGGACAGTTGTATCATCAATAGCAATGTTATATTGTCATAAAATTAAGCTGAAAAATATAATTCGATACAGTTCAGGTTTTGCAAATGTAGGGTATGTTTTTGTCGCTGATGTTATTTATTTTGATTATATTTTTTGCTTTTAGAAAATTAAGAACACGGCAAGTCTAAACTCCAAATTTCGGAGAATTCGTTATCTGGGAAACTTAAACCTCGAAAAACACGACATTTTTGGTGAAAAGTAGACTCCGAAAAACACCTTCCAAATTTCGAAATGTGGAACTATACATATAGCGTACTATAGACGAATTTATCTTACTTTTCCTCGTAATTAAAAAATAACAAAATATACAGGATGTTTCACAAAAAGTGCACAGATACGATATTGCAAAAACCACAACACGCAACAAACAAAGGCTTGTGTCGTTTTGGTCCTGTGCCAGAAGCCCATTTAGGAAAATTATTAAAGTCCGGGATAATTAGATTGTTAATTATGTTTCGTAATTAGCTGTTTTTAAATATTGTGTTTAAGGGTTTGGTTTCACTTAGAAACTTGCTGAGCATCATCGAAAAACACTAAATCAATAAATTGCAGATCGATAGAAGGCACGCGCGGCATTTTACGGTTTTCTGAAAAACCGCACAAATCCGATGGGTTTTTAAGTTTTCGCTTTGCAATCGGAGCGCTTCTCGGTCCCAGCGACACCGCTCCCCGTGGAGAAATAGTGCAACAAGCCTCTGCTGCGTTGCGCGAGGACAGCCGAGTAGA
>JAZHYW010013418.1:0-16635 GCA_037355805.1 Ixodes ricinus
TGTCTTCTCTTCCGCTATATCCGAGAGAGTGAGACAAGGTAGACGATCATTGGCACCGACAGAGGTAATTTATCGAACCGACCCGCGGTAATGTAGTCCTAAATGTCGTCGGGTAAAGGGACTCGTCCGGGTGACCGCGGAACAGATCGGACGTGTGTCGGCGACTTCTCCGACGCTTCCCCGAGTCTTGGCTCTCTCGGAACCACCGCGTCTGGCAGGTAAGGACCTTTTCTTACCTTGCCGACGCGGGGGGCATTTTGGATTGGGACATAGTAGTCCATTTAAGAAGAGTGTTATAATAAATGCGCTTGGACTCTGTCCTTACTCTGGTACGTGTGTCTTCTCTTCCGCTATATCCGAGAGAGTGAGACAAGGTAGACGATCATTGGCACCGACAGAGGTAATTTATCGAACCGACCCGCGGTAATGTAGTCCTAAATGTCGTCAGGGGAAAGGGACTCGTCCGGGTGACCGCGGAACAGATCGGACGTGTGTCGGCGACTTCTCCGACGCGTTCCCGGTCTTGGCTCTCTGGGAACCCGCGTCTGGCAGGTAAGGACCTTTTCTTACCTTGCCGACGCGGGGGGCATTTTGGATTGGGACATAGTAGTCCATTTAAGAAGAGTGTTATAATAAATGCGCTTGGACTCTGTCCTTACTCTGGTACGTGTGTCTTCTCTTCCGCTATATCCGAGAGAGTGAGACAAGGTAGACGATCATTGGCACCGACGGAGGTAATTTATCGAACCGACCCGCGGTAATGTAGTCCTAAATGTCGTCGGGGAAAGGGACTCGTCCGGGTGACCGCGGAACAGATCGGACGTGTGTCGGCGACTTCTCCGACGCTTCCCGGTCTTGGCTCTCTCGGAACCCACGCGTCTGGCAGGTAAGGACCTTTTCTCACCTTGCCGACGCGGGGGGCATTTTGGATTGGGACATAGTAGTCCATTTAAGAAGAGTGTGTATAATAAATGCGCTTGGACTCTGTCCTTACTCTGGTACGTGTGTCTTCTCTTCCGCTATATCCGAGAGAGTGAGACAAGGTAGACGATCATTGGCACCGACAGAGGTAATTTATCGAACCGACCCGCGGTAATGTAGTCCTAAATGTCGTCGGGGAAAGGGACTCGTCCGCGGTGACCGCGGAACAGATCGGACGTGTGTCGGCGACTGTCTCCGACGCTTCCCCGGTCTTGGCTCTCCGGAACCACGCGTCTGGCAGGTAAGGACCTTTTCTTACCTTGCCGACGCGGGGGGCATTTTGGATGGGGACATTAGTAGTCCATTTAAGAAGAGTGTTATAATAAATGCGCTTGGACTCTGTCCTTACTCTGGTACGTGTGTCTTTTCTTCCGCTACATCCGAGAGGTGAGACAAGGTAGACGATCATTGGCACCGACGGAGGTAATTTATCGAACCGACCCGCGGTAATGTAGTCCTAAATGTCGTCGGGGAAAGGGACTCGGTCCGGGCGACCGCGGAACAGATCGGACGTGTGTCGGCGACTTCTCCGACGCTTCCCGGTCTTGGTTCTCTGGAACCCCGCGTCTGGCAGGTAGCGACCTTTTCTTACCTTGCCGACGCGGGGGCATTTTGGATTGGGACATTGTAGTTCATTTAGAAGAGTGTGTATAATAAATGCTCTTGGACTCTGTCCTTACTCTGGTACGTGTGTCTTTTCTTCCGCTATATTCGAGAGAGTGAGACAAGGTAGACGATCATTGGCACCGACGGAGGTAATTTATCGAACCGACCCGCGGTAATGTAGCCCTAAACGTCGTCTGCATTGCCGCGGAGATGTAGGGAGCCTACTGTCCGGGTGATTCGCGTCCTGAACAGACCGGACTGTGTGACGGCTGACTTCTCCAGACGCGCGCTGGGTCTCGCGCGTCTTGTGGCTGTCGCAGAACTCTATTCGACGTTCTGGCAGGTCAGGCATCCTTTTTCTTTATCTTAGCCGACCGCCGTTTGGGGCATTTTGGACTGGGGACATTGTAGTCTCATTTCAGAAGAGCTGTTATAATAAATGCGCTTGGACTCTGTCCTTACTCGTGGTACGTGCTGTCTTCTCTTCCGCTATCATCCGAGAGAGTGAGACAAGGTAGACGATCATTGGCACCGACGGAGGTCAATTTATCGAACCGACCCGCGGGTAAGCTGTCGTCCTAGACTGTCGTCCCGCTTGTCGGAGAGAGGAGACTCGTCCGGGTGACCGCGAAACAGATCGGACGTGTGTCGGCGACTTCTCCGACGCTTCCCCGGTCTTGGCTCTCCGGGAACCCCGCGTCTGGCAGGTAAGGACCTTTTCTTACCTTGCCGACGCGGGGAGCATTTTGGATTGGGACATTGTAGTTCATTTAGAAGAGTATGTATAATAAATGCTCTTGGACTCTGTCCTTACTCTGGTACGTGTGTCTTTTCTTCCGCTATATCCGAGAGAGTGAGACAAGGTAGACGATCATTGGCACCGACGGAGGTAATTTATCGAACCGACCCGCGGTAATGTAGCCCTAAACGTCGTCTGCATTGCCGCGGAGATGTAGGGACCTGCGCTACCGGGTATTGACGGTCCTGCGAGATCGGCCGTCGCTGCTGACGAGCAGACTGCGCTGGGTTCGCGTGTACTTTGGGTGCGCTGAGTACCTTGTTTTTGAAGCAGTTGCGGATCCTTTATCTATGAACCCATGCCGACGGGGGGCATTTTGGATGGGGACATTGTAGTTCATTTAGAAGAGTGTTATAATAAATGCGCTTGGACTCTGTCCTTACTCTGGTACGTGTGTCTTCTCTTCCGCTACATCCGAGAGAGTGAGACAAGGTAGACGATCATTGGCACCGACGGAGGTAATTTATCGAACCGACCCGCGGTAACGTAGTCCTAAATCGTCGCTACAGCCGAGGAGATGTAGGGACTCCCGCTCTCAGGGTGATCGTCGGCTGCCGCAACAGATCGGACGTGTGTCGGCGACTTCTCCGACGCTTCCCCGGTCTTGGCTCTCGGAACCCCGCGTCTGGCAGGTAAGGACCTTTTCTTACCTTGCCGGCGCGGGGGCATTTTGGATGGGGACATTGTAGTTCATTTAGAAGAGTGTTATAATAAATGCTCTTGGACTCTGTCCTTACTCTGGTACGTGTGTCTTTTCTTCCGCTACATCCGAGAGAGTGAGACAAGGTAGACGATCATTGGCACCGACGGAGGTAATTTATCGAACCGACCCGCGGTAATGTAGCCCTAAACGTCGTCTACATTGCCGCGGAGATGTGGGGACCGCGCGCTACTAGGTTTGACGGCTCCTTTGAGATCGCCGCCGCTGTTGAGACAACCCTTTGGTTACTCTATCGGTACCTGTGTTTGTTTGGTAGCTAGCAGATCCCTTTACTATAAACCATGCCGCGGGGGGGCATTTTGGATGGGGACATTGTAGTCTCATTTAGAAGAGTGTTATAATAAATGCTCTTGGACTCTGTCCTTACTCTGGTACGTGTGTCTTTTCTTCCGCTACATCCGAGAGAGTGAGGCAAGGTAGACGATCATTGGCACCGACCGGAGGTAACTAATCGAACCGACCCGTCGGTACATGTAGCCCTAAACGTCGCCTCACATTGCCGCGTTGAGATGGGGGACTACGTCGGGTGACCGCGGAACAGATCGGACGCTGTGTCGGCGACTTCTCCGACGCTTCCCCGGTCTTGGCTCTCTCGGAACCCCGCGTCTGGCAGGTAGCGACCTTTTCTTACCTTGCCGGCGCGGGGGCATTTTGGATGGGGACATTGTAGTTCATTTAGAAGAGTGTTATAATAAATGCTCTTGGACTCTGTCCTTACTCTGGTACGTGTGTCTTTTCTTCCGCTATATTCGAGAGAGTGAGACAAGGTAGACGATCATTGGCACCGACGGAGGTAATTAATCGAACCGACCCGCGGTAATGTAGCCCTAAACGTCGTCTACATTGCCGCGGAGATGTGGGGACCGCACGGGTACTAGGTCTGCGGCAGGCTTTGACGGCTGCCATTTGAGACTCGCCTGCGGCTGCTCTGTTCGAGACATACCTGTGTTGGTTGAGCTCCTATCGGATCACCTAGCGTTTAGTGGGGGTGACGTGAGGATTCCTATGGTCTCCATCCTCGATGGCAGTAATAACGGCGCGGGGGCATTTTGGATGGGGACATTGTAGTTCATTTAGAAGAGTGTTATAATAAATGCTCTTGGACTCTGTCCTTACTCTGGTACGTGTGTCTTCTCTTCCGCTACATCCGAGAGAGTGAGACAAGGTAGACGATCACTGGCACCGACGGAGGTAATTAATCGAACCGACCCGCAGGTAATGTAGCCCTAAACGTCGTCTACATTGCCGCGGAGATGTGGGGACCACGCGCTACCGGGTGACCGCGCAAACTGAGATCGGACGTGTGTCGGCGACTTCTCCGACGCTTTCCCGGTCTTGGCTCTTCGGAACCCCGCGTCTGGCAGGTAAGGACCTTTTCTTACCTTGCCGGCGCGGGGGGCATTTTGGATGGGGACATTGTAGTTCATTTAGAAGAGTGTTATAATAAATGCTCTTGGACTCTGTCCTTACTCTGGTACGTGTGCTTTTCTTCCGCTACATCCGAGAGAGTGAGACAAGGTAGACGATCATTGGCACCGACGGAGGTAATTAATCGAACCGACCCGCGGTAATGTAGCCCTAAACGTCGTCTACATTGCCGCGGAGATGTGGGGACCACGCGCTACTAGGTTTGACGGCTCCTTTGAGATCGCCGCCGCTGTTGAGACAACCCTTTGGTTACTCTATCGGTACCTGTGTTTGTTGGTAGCTAGCAAATCCCACATAAAATGCGCGGGGGGCATTTTGGATGGGGACATTGTAGTTCATTTAGAAGAGTGTTATAATAAATGCTCTTGGACTCTGTCCTTACTCTGGTACGTGTGTCTTCTCTTCCGCTATATCCGAGAGAGTGAGACAAGGTAGACGATCATTGGCACCGACGGAGGTAATTAATCGAACCGACCCGCGGTAATGTAGCCCTAAACGTCGTCTACATTGCCGCGGAGATGTGGGGACCGCGCGCTACTAGGTTTGACGGCTCCTTTGAGATCGCCGCCGCTGTTGAGACAACCCTTTGGTTACTCTATCGGTACCTGTGTTTGTTGGTAGCTAGCAAATCCTCACATAGAATGCGCGGGGGCATTTTGGATGGGGACATTGTAGTTCATTTAGAAGAGTGTTATAATAAATGCTCTTGGACTCTGTCCTTACTCTGGTACGTGTGTCTTCTCTTCCGCTATATCCGAGAGAGTGAGACAAGGTAGACGATCATTGGCACCGACGGAGGTAATTAATCGAACCGACCCGCGGTAATGTAGCCCTAAACGTCGTCTACATTGCCGCGGAGATGTGGGGACCGCGCGCTACTAGGTTTGACGGCTCCTTTGAGATCGCCGCCGCTGTTGAGACAACCCTTTGGTTACTCTATCGGTACCTGTGTTTGTTGGTAGCTAGCAAATCCCACATAAAATGCGCGGGGGCATTTTGGATGGGGACATTGTAGTTCATTTAGAAGAGTGTTATAATAAATGCTCTTGGACTCTGTCCTTACTCTGGTACGTGTGTCTTCTCTTCCGCTACATCCGAGAGAGTGAGACAAGGTAGACGATCATTGGCACCGACGGAGGTAATTAATCGAACCGACCCGCGGTAATGTAGCCCTAAACGTCGTCTACATTGCCGCGGAGATGTGGGGACCACGCGCTACTAGGTTTGACGGCTCCTTTGAGATCGCCGCCGCTGTTGAGACAACCCTTTGGTTACTCTATCGGTACCTGTGTTTGTTGGTAGCTAGCAAATCCCACATAAAATGCGCGGGGGGCATTTTGGATGGGGACATTGTAGTTCATTTAGAAGAGTGTTATAATAAATGCTCTTGGACTCTGTCCTTACTCTGGTACGTGTGTCTTCTCTTCCGCTACATCCGAGAGAGTGAGACAAGGTAGACGATCATTGGCACCGACGGAGGTAATTAATCGAACCGACCCGCGGTAATGTAGCCCTAAACGTCGTCTATATTGCCGCGGAGATGTGGGGACCGCGCGCTACTAGGTTTGACGGCTCCTTTGAGATCGCCGCCGCTGTTGAGACAACCCTTTGGTTACTCTATCGGTACCTGTGTTTGTTGGTAGCTAGCAAATCCCACATAAAATGCGCGGGGGGCATTTTGGATGGGGACATTGTAGTTCATTTAGAAGAGTGTTATAATAAATGCTCTTGGACTCTGTCCTTACTCTGGTACGTGTGTCTTTTCTTCCGCTACATCCGAGAGAGTGAGACAAGGTAGACGATCATTGGCACCGACGGAGGTAATTAATCGAACCGACCCGCGGTAATGTAGCCCTAAACGTCGTCTATATTGCCGCGGAGATGTGGGGACCACGCGCTACTAGGTTTGACGGCTCCTTTGAGATCGCCGCCGCTGTTGAGACAACCCTTTGGTTACTCTATCGGTACCTGTGTTTGTTGGTAGCTAGCAAATCCCACGTAAAATGCGCGGGGGCATTTTGGATGGGGACATTGTAGTTCATTTAGAAGAGTGTTATAATAAATGCTCTTGGACTCTGTCCTTACTCTGGTACGTGTGTCTTCTCTTCCGCTACATCCGAGAGAGTGAGACAAGGTAGACGATCATTGGCACCGACGGAGGTAATTAATCGAACCGACCCGCGGTAATGTAGCCCTAAACGTCGTCTATATTGCCGCGGAGATGTGGGGACCACGCGCTACTAGGTTTGACGGCTCCTTTGAGATCGCCGCCGCTGTTGAGACAACCCTTTGGTTACTCTATCGGTACCTGTGTTGTTGGTAGCTAGCAAATCCCACATAAAATGCGCGGGGGGCATTTTGGATGGGGACATTGTAGTTCATTTAGAAGAGTGTTATAATAAATGCTCTTGGACTCTGTCCTTACTCTGGTACGTGTGTCTTCTCTTCCGCTATATCCGAGAGAGTGAGACAAGGTAGACGATCATTGGCACCGACGGAGGTAATTAATCGAACCGACCCGCGGTAATGTAGCCCTAAACGTCGTCTATATTGCCGCGGAGATGTGGGGACCGCAGGGCTACTAGGTTTGACGGCTCCTTTGAGATCGCCGCCGCTGTTGAGACAACCCTTTGGTTACTCTATCGGTACCTGTGTTTGTTGGTAGCTTGCAATATCCCACAACTTTTAAACAAATTTTGCACATGTAACCGTCAAGGTTACGTTCATTCCCCTCGACTCCCTCTCACACCCCGGGGACGGGGGTGTCATTCCATTGACAGTTGGCGACTGGCTGCGCTAATAACTGCCAGTATCGCTTGGCGCCGCGTGGCGACGCTTTTGAGGACGATGCAAGAGTCCTCAAGTCAAGCCTCTTCCAGTGAAGATCGTTTGAGGGATCAGCCGGAATATCTCTCATCTTCGGAGGCCTTCTATTCTTCAATCCAGACTCGGCGACCGACGGCGGCAGCCCGAGAGTGACAGGCGCCATGTCCAGGGACGTCTGGTGGTGCAAGATGGGCGTGTGTGCACGTGAAAGAGACCTGGGTGGGGCTCGGAGTCTGGGAATGAGCGCTTTGCTACCATTGGCTGCGGACATTACTGCAGAAACTCCCTATGGGGAGGTGGCGTTGAGTTACCCTTTAAAGAAACACAGCAGGAGGCTATGAATGTGCTCCGAGACGATGTAAATGATTCTGTAGATATGTATTAAACAGGGTCTATCGTGAGACACCCTCTTATCTCCTGATGTTCCTGCCTGGGGTCGTCCCGTGGTTCCTGTCCTGGCCTGGCCCTGCCTGATCCCGCCTGGAGAACTCCTCGCTCCCAACAACGTGTTACGGGCAAGGTGGTCGCCGCGCACGTGGGCTGCTCTGGTGGTAGTGGCGATTGGAGCACCAGCCCTTCCAATTCGGACTATTAACGCTACTCAGAATTGAATTTGGATGAGAAGAGCTCACCATCCGACGGAGAAGCTCCGTTGAGTATCCCCGTTCGTAATCTGAAACAGCTCAAGTGTCGTGGAAGCGGATCCGCCAAAATAATACCCAGTGGAAGAAAGCTGACAACTTTTTACCTCCAACATTTCCATTTGATGCTTCTAAACCTAAACAGGTCGTATGCACTGAATGGACTAAACAACTAAGAAAAGTGAAAGCCGTTTACAACTCCCTGTAACGCCGAATTAGAGCTCAGCTCTTGAGGCAGAGGAGGAAGGGTAGTGGGGAGGGGGGGGTCACATGACCTCAAAGGGCGAGGGGGAAGCTCGCGGTTACGCTGACCGCTGACGGCGACGCCGCTCAAGCCGGAAACGAGCGCCTAAGAGCTGCGCTTTACAAACCTGCACACTGACCCTTTCTTTATACCGTTCCATAGAAAACAAAACTTGACCGCTTGGAAACATCTCTGGAAAAATAAAAACTTGACGGTCGGAAAATAAAGAAGGCCCTCGAGCGCCAAAATGCCTGAAGCACAGGACCCCTAAAAACTTTGGGGCGGGGCTCTTGGAGGAGCGTGTCACACCGGTCCAGAAAGGCAGGGCTCACCGATGGCGATGGTGAGGGTGAGGATGTTCATGAAGGGGAAGAAGGGCACCCGGTAGACGGTGGTGTAGGGAAGTAGGCGGTGCCCAGGGAGAAGAGCACTGCCAGGCAGGTGACCAGGGTGACCAGGAACGACTGGGTGTAGGCCCACATTCGGCGAGCACTGCCGCCCCGGCCAGGGCCACGTACAGGGTGTCGTGCACCAGGTATTCGTCGAAGAGGGCATGCTTCAGCCCCAGCTCCATGGCCACCACCTTTAAGTAGCAGACAGATTATCAAGAGGACGGCATTAAGGGCTGGGACTGACTTTGGAAATTGTATATCGCCGATTCTGCAACTATAGGTCATCTGTCGGAGTCAAACAAAGCGCGCTTCAGCCCAAGCTCCACATGGCCACCACATGAAGCAGACGAAGTGCTGAAGCGCAACTCCGGTCAAAAACAAAACCAAAATAAATGACCAGTATTGCTTAAGTGGCACGAAATGTGATCACAGCCTAAATATTATGTCAAATGAAGCCGCATACTCCCTAAAACCGATTTTGAAGATACGTCCCGTTGTTCTTTAGCGGGTGGCACACGCATTAGCTTTTAGTCAAATGACACTGGGTGACGCATACTGCAGTACCCCCGTGACGTCACGTCGCGGTGGTGCTGCGGTTGATTCCGCACGTTGTATTGACGCATCGCAGCACCATGGTGACATCGCGTCGTGGCCGTACAGCGAATTATCAGTGTTGCCACCCTTCTCTAGCAGATAGTTTTGGTTTTGCATTAGGCATCCGAAACCAATCGTTGACCCGCAATATTTATAAAACTACATACAATATCGAAAGAAAAAAATATATACCTTGTAACTTCAGGGACACTGACCAAGCTGAAAACGGTCGTAATCCCAAATTCGAAAATAATCACCGGAGCTGCCCTTTAAGAAGCCAATGTTTCAGACTACAACTGACCTTTTGGCATTGCATACACTCTATTCTCAAACTAGCTCATCTGTTGAGTCGAAGAGGTCGTGCTTCAGCTCAAGCTCCACATGGCCACCATCCAAGATATGCAGAAGAATGAACCTACTTGATTGAACGAAACAAATTCTACAAATCCGCTGAAAGACTAAATCTTTGGCGGAGCCGAGGGTTTGGACTCTGGGCCTCCGAACATCTGGTCACGTGTGCTAACAACCACATCACTTTTCCTAGTCTTTCTGGCGTTTCCTATCTGTCTTATTAATGCACCGAAACAAAATGTATCCAATCAGAGGTGTTCTGGAAGCACACGTCACAGCGTGGGATGTGGTACGACGCTTGCTGGCACGTCGTGCGTGCTTGTTGTGCTCCAGAATTCCTCTCACTGTCTCATCACGCATAATGTATTATTTCTTGTTTATGAAACAAGATTTATGAAACGAGATTTATGAGGTGAGATTTATGAGATGAGACAAACAGTGAGATGAATTCTGGAGCAGAACAAGCACGTGCCATGTACCAGAAAGCGTTGTACCGCTTTCCACACGGCAGCGTGCGCTTCCAGAACACCTGTGATTGAATACATTTCGTTTCTGTGCATCAATCAGACGGATAGGAAATGCCAGAAAAATAAGGCGGAGTGGTTTAGAGGTTAGAGCACCTAATCGGATAATGGGAGGCCCAGAGTTCAGATCCTGGCTCCGTCAAAGATTTGGACTTTTGGCGGATTCGTAGAATTTGTTTTGTTCAATCAGCTACGGTGTATTTGTCCGCATATTTTCGAATATTTCCTCTTTGGAGACCACGTACGATGATAGAAGACTCGTGATATGGCCGCCATCTCTAAGAAGATGGATTATTATGAAGCCACTGTTTCAGGCAAGGACTGACTTTGGGCATTGTGATCACCGAATTTCTGAACTAACGAATTTCCCGAGTTGAAGTCCATCAACATGCTAAATCCCCCGAGTAAAACAGCTATTGAGCTGCTTGACCTCTTGTATAGCTTAGCTCAGCTGTGCATTGGTAGAGATTATGAGTCAAGCAGCACCAACCCTTACTGAGAGAGGGACGAAAATTACAAGATGAAGGCCCCCTCCCCTTTATCCATCTACCCCCCCTCCCCACTCCCTTAAAACGGAGTGACAGTGTCAATTAATTCCATCAGTATTCATAAATCCACGTCAGCATATGCATGCGCATGAGACGAACCAACAACGGGACTGAGGTCATTCGGACGTAGCTTTAAACGAGCGCAGTCACGCTGTTGGTTCATTTTATTCGCACTTGAGAGTTCACGCTTGAACGTAAGTACTTTCACCGACCTCGGTGACATTGTCGTAGAGCGCCCCGTCGCTCTCGAGTTCCTTGAAGTACGGCATGGCCGTCACGCTCTGCGCGATGGGCAAGAAGACGTTGGTGTACGACAGCACGCCTCCCCGCTGCAAGGACGTCACGTTGAGCTTGCCGTCGTTGTCGTCGCTGCCCTGCGTCGTCGCTCGGGGCCCCAGAAAGTCGGCGTCTGCCAGGAAGTGGAGGATGTTGTAGACGGCGTTGTACTCAGTGCACTCCTGTGGCACCCCTCTGCACAGCAGGGCGTCTGTTGTGCAGTCGTGGCTCAGCTTCATGCTGTGGTAGTGAGGGGCGCACGACTCCAGCCGCTGGAACACCTGGCAGGGAAGGAGGAAGCGCAACGCGGTCGGCACTAGACGGTTTTGTGACGTGCCGTCACAGTGGCCAGATCGCATGTCCGACTGGTTTGCTTAAGAACCTATATACCACCCGTCGGGTTTTCCTGATGGGTGGCAAACTTTCCAAAGTGTTTATCGTAGCGGGTTACCCTGCTGAGTGCGCTTCTTTCTGAGGCTCAGTATAATGCAGAAAAGTAACACCCACAGAGCTCGCTTCCGTGGGTATTACTTCTCCGCAGAGCACCAGTGCTCGGTAAAGAGTGCGCTCAATGGGGCTAACCCGCCGCAATCAACACTTCTAAAAATGTGAATAGTGCAGTTCTTCTCGAAGCGAATATCGAATAGCGTATTATTCTAAACTACTATTCAGAAATTTCGAATATTCGCACAACCCTACCGAATAAGCTTCCGTGGACTGTCAGGCTGGAGGAGCGAGCTACGGCAAAATGGTTGTCCGCTGCATTCAGGCAGGCAACAGCATGACACTTTTATGATGTCATCGGGTGAAAATCAAAGGACCACATCTGGGGATGCGGTAAACGGACCAGTCGGAGATGCACCCCTCATTACCACAAATATGACGTTACTTCCGACTCTGTTATTCAAGTCTCTAGATAGTTTAAAATTCCTAATGTCACTCCCCTTCGCCCAGCTGTGCACACGAAGCAGTCAAAATGTTCAAACTACACTGTTACATTTACTAATAACGTAGCGTCATGCCTAAGCGGGGTGAACAAAGTGCATTCATTTGTGATAACAACTCTAGCATCATCACTCTAATGGAATATTGGCTGAAATTCGAAATAAAAGACAGCGAAATGTTTTCTCGTGAATCGCAGTCGTGACGTTTATCGATGTGATAGGCCTGAGCAACGAGAAAGGGGAAATCTTATTGCGATAAAAAAAATGTGTTCCCTCATTTTGTGTTTGAACCTGTCCTGACCTGACCTAGAGGCTGTGTTTGTTTGCGTTATGTTGGCATTTAGGCAAACAGTAATCAGTGCATGTTATCGGGTGCCAAATCGGGGTTCTGATTATTGTGGATATCTGTGCTCTGTTTTGCTTCAAATTCAAGGCCTTTACCCGAAAGCGCATTTTCTAATCTTTGGTGATTTCAATTTTCCGAACACTGACTGGGTTAATTATACCGCAAGCGGGTCGAATGACGCTAAAGAATTTCTCGATAACTGCTTGAACTTTAACCTCATTCAAGTTGTCGATTGGCCCACTCGTGGTGATAATATTCTTGATCTTGTCCTCACTGGCTCTCCAGAAGTTATAGAGAGTGTTCTGTTAACTGTATTGCTGGTTTAAGTGACCACAATACCCTGCTTACTGAGTTATCTGTTCCTGCCCTCACGCGGATCCCCACGGTTAAAACAATCCACGACTACAACAAAGCTGATTATGTGGCAATAAATCAGCATTTATCTGTGTTTCACCAAACCTTTGTTTGTTTAAGGTCAATGGAAGAAAACTGACTACTTTTTGAAGACAAATTAAACAGTCTTACTGAGAAGTTTGTTCCCACTGCCATTATACATAGCGACGAGAATAGCCCCTGGTACAATAAAACCTTGCGTTCAATGAATAACAAAAGAAGCCATTGTAGAGAAAGAGGCGAAACGGCTGAACGTTAATTTAGTTCGAAATGAATACTTTGCGTGCCTCAAAACTTATATGAAAAGTGTCAGATCGTCAAAGCAAAAATTCTTCCCTTTGGACATACCAAGAATTTTACGTATTAATCCCCAAAAGTTTTGGAAAATATTTTTGCCAAGAGATAGCACTCATTCAATACAACCTCACAATGAAAATAGAGTCTCTGTTTCCAAACTTCATTGCGCTACTGTATTAAATAATTCTTTCTCTTCTGCGTTCACCGGTGAAAATAACGATGATATGCAATACTTGCCCTTGTTTGACTTTGTACATGGCTCCCACTGACATTTCTACCGATTGAATACTTCACCTCATAAAGAACTAAAACTAGCGTCATCTTGTGGTTCTGATAATATTAACCCAAAACTTCTTAGGAACACCACAGTCATACCTAGTGAGTGTCTTAAGTTGATCTTTTCTCAGTCATACGCAGCAAGGTTGTTTACTATTGGATTGGAAGCTGGGCAAGGTCGCCCCCCGGGCGTAACCGTCGGAAATGAAGCACCGCACCTCGGTGACGTCGGCGGGTGTGACGAGGAGGCACGACGACCGGTTGTGCAGCAAGGCCACGTAGTTTGGGATGGACCAGGACGCGCAGCAGGGGCTGGCCCCACGCTGCTGTTCACGCTCGCAGAGTGACTGGAAGCTCGGAGGAGCGCGCAGCGCCTCCGCGTCCAGGCGGCACACCGACTGGAGCGCCTCCCAGCTGAACAGTCCGGCCCCCTGCGCGCCGCCGGGGTCGTCCACCGGTCGGTTTCCGTGCCGTGCGCCGAACACCACGTGGCCATGGTTGCGAGCTGCGAATCAGTTCGAATGGGCCGCAGTCATTATTGAGCCGGAAGCTGTCGTCCAGACGCGAGTTTGGCCAGTACCACTTAGAAGACAATGCCTGTACCTTTTCCCCTCAAACGTCGTTGCTGGCGGATCCGTGTGGCGCCACCTATACTCCGTTTGCCCCTAAGCCGAGACTGTGGTGGGAGCTACGCCTCCCGCCGGATAGACCAACCGCGTCCCTTTCGTCACCCGACCCAGCTCTCCGTGCGAGGACGTGGGCGAAAGTGCGATCAAGTGGCGAAGGATCGACGTACGGTCCAACATGCTCGTAGCTTTCAACGTGTCTCAGCTTGGGGGCAGTTGGAGCACAACTTGCGTAAGCGTCGCCGCCAGAGCGTTTCGCTGTGTCTCGCAACGAGTGAAACACTAGCGCACGGCGCCCTCGAGACGGTTCGTCGCTTTGAGGCATCTCTCGTCGAGTTTCCGCATGTTTGCTGCCTGGGGCGGGTTGGGGATCGGCCGACGACGACTTCGTGCTTGGGCCTCGTCTTCTAAGTCGTATCCAGAGACCAGGTCGTCTGCTTCTTGCGCAGCAGTTGCGGTGCCAACAGAATGACGCCGAGCTCCACTTGGCTTTGATTGAAAGCATAGCAAGTAGACCGCCATGCTAAATGCCTCGAGGTCTACCCACTATTTTTTCGATCAGCCAATAAGAGCTCGGCGTTCTGACATCGTCGCAGCCCCGTGCAAGAAGCGGACGAACTTGCGCTCCGCGTTGGCATGGTGCACCACCCAAAAGTGGTTTCGGCAGGGCCCGAGAAAGCTGCTGCACCGATGGCACGAGTGTGTTCAGCCTTAAGGTGAACATGTCGAAAAGGTGGACATACCTACTGACCTCTAGGGACATCGACAGGCTGAGAACAGAAGGGAGCCGAGAGCTTCATTTGTCCCACCTCCGGAGCATGCCTCCTAACTTTGATAACGTTTTGGCGCTTGTCAGCCTCAAGCGTGCAAGCGAAGCCAAAGCACGGCGGAGGGCAACGTGCGCGTGATGGAGACTGGGCAAAAGACGCGCCCTGCCATACTCATTCCATCAGTGACTACAAGTAACCAGTAGCTGCAGCAGTATATAAAATTTAAATCCATATGGTATATGTTCCTCATACGTATACATTACGTGGAATGGTTTACAAAGACTGCCCCCACCAGAAAGAGAACATGCAAAGCAAAATCTTTTTTTACAGCCACCGGCTCAAGCCCAGAGGTTACGCCGACGCTCTCAGTGAAACATTTTTTCAAGGCACCAAAATCCAACAAGTCCTTCTTCGGGGACTCACCGGGATCGCTGCAGAAGAAGCGTCCGCCGCCGCCGCTCCCCGATCCCGCACCCGCCCGCGGCACGGCGCCTCTGAACCTCCAGTTTCCCTTGCCCTTCCCCGACAGCTTCTTGTCCCCGGAGTCCTGGGAGTCCTTCTTGCGCTTGCGCTTGTCCTTGTCCGCTCCCGGAACGAGGACGGGGGGCCCTGCATCAGGCGCCCAAACGCCCCGTCCTCCCGTTCGTCCGGCACCGCCGCCACCTCCGGTTGGCTCTCGTTGGACGCCGGAGCGAGTGGCGCTGCCGTCTGCCGAGAAGATGTGCCACACAGGAAAGTGGGCGGTTAGAAATCTTCGAGGCTTCGACAGCATGCGCTGCGGAGCACATCTAGTGTAAACACAGTAGTGGCACCTTTTTGTGTTTTTGCACGGACAGGACAACGATGAGTGCTACATTTTACCGCTGAAGGGATGACACCACCTTCAAATGTCGACTTTTAAACCAGTCGCTCAATAGTGATTAAATTTAAAGGGTCTATTCATCTCGTTGCCTAAATGCATTGTATGACGTTTCACCTCCGTAGGACAATTTTCTGATAAGCTACAGGGGTAAGTCGCCTCACTTGGCAAGGAGATCTATTTTATAAAACTGCTGCAAAATATTGAGCATTTCTAATCTTCAGCCATAACTAGAACACATGGGGAGTGCGGCTATCTATTTTTTACCCTGAAAGCTGCATCTTTTCTATGCAAAATGACAATTTGAAAAGCATTCACATTATGGAGCATTTTCTCCTCCTCAAAGCTCTACATTTTAACAATAAAAACCTAATTTCAAGAAAAAATAATCTCGCCACAGTTTTTATTGAATTTCAGTTCAGGAGCATCCATACCGAAGAATAAATTCGATTATTGATTGAAATGATAGAGCTCCTAAAACAAAAATTGCTGCAAAAAAGTGAAACTGAGAAAAAAGCTATTTGAAGTTTCCACACCACAACATTTAATTTTACTGGTGCTGGTGGCTACTAAAAGATACCAAGAGCATAGGTAGATCCTTCTGCTTACACAAAGCTTAAAACACTTTCTTTGAGTGTCATTTTGTTGTCGGCATGTGGACACTGATTGTGAAATGGGTGAGGAATTGGATATGCTTGCAATACATGAACCAGCGTCACCAATTATGGGCAGGGCAAACATTGTTGAAATACAAAGCCGACAAACTCACCAGACTTTCTATAAACGAATGTTGGTTTTAGTTAGTCTTCTGTTCAATCAGGGCGGGCTTTTCGATTCTTGGCCATGTGCATAGCCTCTTACACGGGAAAGCTGGACTTGAGGTGTTATTGCCTTAATAGTGTTTACTCTCGAACAAATATATTTAATGTACCGAAACTGCAAAGAAATGCTCTCTGCAATGAGAGTATGATCAGGGCATACCAGTGCGGATCAAGATGTTAGAAAATAGGAAACATAGAAGGTTCACATTTCCAAAACGTGATTTTGTATCGTCGGCTTACCGAAAATGTTTCATTTCTCCATAAATATTTCAGATATTGCAATCAAAATTTGAAGGGATGTGCAGAATGCAGTAGTTGTTGAACCACAATAGACGAAAAATTAGAAGAAAAGTCAACTTTTTTCTCAGAAAT
>JAZHYW010013419.1:0-15821 GCA_037355805.1 Ixodes ricinus
AAGACTGGCCAAAACACGAGTGCCGACAGATTATGTTGCATGTAAATCCTAGTCAAGGGCTTTGTTCGCAGAGCCACATTGGCTGGGAAGGCTCGTACACTACGCTGTTTAGGAACAAGGCTTGCTCTTGCTCCTTCAATGCACATACGAGTTACCCAGTAAATGAATAACTGACATTCCTTTCAGTGGTTAAAATCAAACCTTTTTGCCAAGGCACAAAGGAGAATGGTGGGGACATAGGCAAATGCTGAGTGTGCATGTCTTGGCATCTGCAACAGTTACTCTTGCAGATGCCGTGTGTAAATGCACTTCCAGCATGCTCCTTGGTGCTTGGCAAAAGTTCTACTGTCCGAACAAACCTGTGCATAATCATTCGGCTTTGGCTAAAACTATTTTCATTTGTTTCCTCAAAGGTTAGCAAGGCATAATAGGTTGTATCTTTGTGAACCAGTGAATAATCGAGAAGAGACAATGTTGCAGATGGGAGGGGAAACCGTAGTGTAGACTGGAAAATATGTTTAGCTTTGTAAGTCTGAATGGTATTGAACTTGTGTTAAATGTTTGTGCTGTCATGCACAGTTGCCCAGGTTTGGTTTATACAGTTCCAGTCTACCTCCTCGATGAAAGCCCCATTTATTAAAGACCAACAGGAGAGCTGCTTTGCCAAGGTGTAGCCTCTTCAGGATGTCTGTGGCAGCACATGAAAAGAAAAGTCAATGCAGTATTACGTGTGAGGGACATAAAAAAATATGCGGAGAGCATGTATTTCAATACTCGTCTGTGGCGCATCGGAACACAAGGAGGGGCACACAAGCAATGGATAGCATAAAAAGCACGAGGAACGCACGATGACGAATCAAGCAAGCACTGTCACTGGGCAAAATTAAAGGGGGCACAAGCATGTGGACGCATGCGGAGGGAGGGTAAACAAATGCACAAGGCGTGCAAAGATCAGACAAACTTGTAAGTTCTAGGTGCACATACGCATAGCTTACCTCTCGAAACCTTTGGCAGAGTGGGATGGAGAGTATGTCGCATCAGAGTCTGGCATGCTGCTGGGAGCAGGAAATATGCAGTTGTATGGCACCTCGCTGCTGCAGTAGGGGACGGCAGAGTCGAAAGTATCCAACGGTACTGGCTCCTCCACGACCAGGGAGATTCATCTCGACAGTGCAGTCCCTCAGGATCCTTTCTGCCTTGCAGGATGCAGCAGTCCAGCTGCTGAGACTAGGACCTGCAAATAGCACTTTTATACTACAATGTTTTTCACAATGCCTGAATGATGCAATTTGGGCGATCGATAGTTTCTAACACTTAGAAGAATGGAGAGTTGGGCGAGTTGGTGGGAATTCATCGTAGGAAACAGCAAAAACAGACGAGGACGTAGAAGAATCACACGGGACGAGCGCTGCGCTCGTCCCGTGTGGCTCGCGCACTGGCCGTTCAGTGCGCGAGCCACTCGTGGGAACCGGCACGACAAGCACAGGCACATCACAGGGCGTCTCATTTGGATGACCGGTTTCCACATTCGCTCGTTTCGCCGTGCTTTGGCTGCGCATACACACTCCAAGCTCGCGAACGAAGCGTGTTCTCAGTTGTGAAGCTCGAACCGGGAGGCCGGGAGAAAAAGAATTCCTGCCGGTGGCTTGCGAGATATGGCAGCTGTTCGAGAAAACAGAGCCGTGCATTCTGGTCCAAGTAAATAAACTGCACCACAGAACACGACGACAATGAGTGTGCAGGCGAGCTGGTGGATGCTGATCATGTTCAAAATTACCCGAGTCTGTGGTAAAAGAGAGAAAACCTAGGTCCTAGAAGAAAAAAAGATCGTGATGTTATTAGGCTTAGGTGGACATCGGCTCCATTCCGGTATGGGCAGCATTGACTTTTGTGACCCTGTACGCGTGGGTAATCCTCCCCACTGAGTACAAATAAAGTATTAGTATCCTTTTGATTCAGGTAACGTCATGCTCGCAAACTTTCGCATTCTGTCGCCATCACTAGCGTCTCAGCGATATTCAGCTTTCTACGATGCGTAGTTTATTTACACGGATCGAAAAACACGGTTCTCTCTTCTACAAAACACCCTCAGTTTCGAACACGTATGTCACGCAGACTGCTGCCAAATGCGACGTTCATGAAACTTACAAAAATCACCAAAACACTAACCAGGACTTTTTCGCGGGTTCCTCGCTCGGTCCCGTCGGCGACGGGAAGCAGAAGCGTCGGTACAGCAGACTGATGGCGTCCACAACTACGGTCACCGCTGGCGAATGCCTCGAAGTTGTCCGCACAGAAACGAGGAATGTGCAGGAGGTCCTCGGTGGCCGTTTTCTTGCCTGGTGCAACGTAACCATTCGCGTCTTCGCGAACCTTGCTTCGAGAACGGGATGAAGTGGGAGCCTCGGGAAGAAAACCGGTAGACGACGGAGTTGAACTTGACAGATCGACGCAGCCGCGTCGCCGCGCGGGCACATCACTCCCGCGTAAGAAGGCAAGGAGAAAACATAGTTCGCTCGTTTTCAAACAATAATAGCTGTATTGGCTGTATTACGTCACCTACATCCTAAGATTTGACGTGGTTGTCAAAATATAATGTGCATGTGTCTAAAAAGAGCAATATTAGTAACTTTCGGAATCTCCACGAAATTAACAATTTTTATCGGTTGAATTTTATGGCGGTGGTGGGGACACAGGATGGACTCCCCAAGAGGAAACAGTGCCTGCGTATTTCTATTGCTGCGAGTTTATTTCGGCGTCTTGCCGTCTAGAACTGGTCATTTTCATTGATTGAAGCCCAACAAGCAATATGCTTTCAAAAACAAACTTTTCCAAAAAGCACTTGAGTGCCCCTTTAAGCAGTCGTTAGAGAAGTTTGTGATAAACAGGACTGTTAATGTTTCAGAGCGGCAAGTAATCCTTGTGGGTTTGGTGACAACATTTTCGCAGCTACTTGTGCGAATCATCAAGTCTAATGTTCTTTTAATAGTGGTATCCGTAAACATATCAATATTGAAGTCACCACCGCAAACAACATTATACTTTTGATGGTTAACGAATACCAAAAAAGATTCGAAAAATTTAAAAAAGGCTTCAATGTTACCATTTGGGGTCGATACACTACAGCAAAAACATTCTGCTTGCTACGCTAACACAATATTTCGTAATCCTGTGTAATACAACTGAAATCGCTTTCCAACTCACAAAGAGAATCTTTCGTTAAAATGGCTACACCACCACCACCACGTTTCGCAGTACGATTAATATAGAATGATCGCTACATTGGCAATCTTAAAGGGGCCATGAAACGAATTTTGGGCTGGGATAAATAATTTTAAATTGGGACTTTACTAATCGCATATCGTTTAATTGGCCAAAAGAAAGAGGGTAGAAAGTCAACAGCCAGCTTTTCGGTATGAACATTTGAAAATATAGCGGACTATTTTGTACCTTCTTTCTTCGAAAGCTCTCCGCCTTTTCACTATGATACATCCGCGGTTCCCAAAGCGCGTCAGCGGTGCCAAACTGACGTCAGCCGAGCCCAGCTCACGCATTGGACACGAGAGCTGCGTCACTCGGACGTATCCGCTCGTCAACAATAAATCCGTCGACGAATATTCGGATTCGCGTTCGTGGCCAATGAGTGCCCTGACGGAACTTATCGTCACTGGGGAATGACAAGTTCTATGGTGTGCATAAACAGCACGGTGGAAGCTAGGCGTCATCGCACCGGTGCCGAAGAATGTCACGGCGACGCGATTTCACAATTCGCATTTGAGTTGAGGACTAAAGCTAAGGAGGAAGAAGTAGGAAAATCGTTTCATGACCCCTTTAATACATCACTGTCATTCGTATACCATGTTTCTGTAAGCATTATTATTTCAAAAGAAAAACCAAATTGATCAAAAAGTAACTCAAGATCGACAGCTTTGTTTTTCGCTAACTGAACATTTAAATGAAAACATGTCATGCATGAAATATAATCTTCACCAAGATAACGTCTCAGATTTTGCGGGAGTACAACGTCTTCACTGGCCATGAAAAATAAATTGACAGAGCACAAATCACGACCATGACCGTGATCGTTCTAAGAAAGACCACGCAAGTCATTCTCAATAGAGATAGGAATAGCGCTCGTCCTCTCCTCTTTCCGAACAAACTTTTTTCCATTCCTGTGCCAGGCAAACTTGAATCCGTTATTTTTAGCCCATTGTTTCGTGGCCCAGAGCAAGTTCTTGTCGTGCTTTGTCACGTTTTCCGTGAGATACGTCTTTCCGTCCTTGCCCTTTAGTTTTAGCCTATTCTCCAGCCACAAATCAACGGGTGCTCTGACTCACAAATCGTGCGATAATTCCTGGTACTTTGTCTGCTCTAGATGGGAGCCTGTGTAGCGAAACCAATTCGTTCGCACTCAGTTGCGGCACATCGAGCATTTGTGCAACTTCGTTCAGCTTAGTCATAAGGTCCTCGTTTGCCGTTTCGGGAACACCGTGAATTTCAAGGTTTTGGCTTCTGCAACGCCACTCAAGTTCATTCAAGTCATGTTTTAGTTTGTCAATTTCCATTTCGTTTTCTTTCTTTTCTAGCACTTTCACCCGCTGTTTCAGCGTTTCAATATCATTTCCTTGTTTGCTGATTTGTTTGAGCACTTTATCGTACTTATCGGAAAGCTTCGGCACTGATAGTTCAATGCTACCGACGAATTTCTTGAGCGTCAAAAGGATCTCAAGTTTTTAGTTGATAGTTCCGAGTACGCGTAGTACGTCAACTTCTGCCATGCTGGCAGCCTAGAATAACTACGCGTGACTGTGACAAGCAAAACAGGCAAGCACTAAACCAAGTAGCACCAGCAGTAGCAGCAGCAGTAGCAACAGCACAAATATTTGTGACTCTGTTAGAGTAAAAATGGTACACCAACCTGAAAAAGGCAGATCACAGTTGTTACGCGACGTGCCACGGGCTGCTGCCACTGCTGCCTATGTCGGTCTCAGGCGCTGACGGTCGCTTATGTAGGCCACACAAGTGACATGCGCTGGTGAAGTCGGAGACGGTGATAAAACTTGCTTGTGGCGTTGGTCTTCTGCTCCTGCGGCGTCGCCGTGAAGGGGTGGTCGAAGATTCCAAGCTGCAGATAAGTCCAGATGCAGCCGTTCTTTTCTCCGGCACTGAGTCACGGCACTGAAAAAGGCAGATCACAGTTGTTACGCGACGTGCCACGTGCCTGCCACTGCTGCCTATCTCAGCCACTGGTTCGCAAGAGTTGCACAACGCGACGTTGTAACGTTGCTACCTCGGGACCACTTTTGACTTGTGGACGGCAAGGATTATAAACACAGTATGCAGTTTATGATGCGTTCTGTACACCGTGCAAGGGCATAATGCGCAGGCCTTTTCTCCAGGCGGTAGTGCCTTCTTCCCTAGCGCCAACTTTTTACTTCGCGGAGTATTTGTTGTACCTTCTTTACGCAAGGGTGAGGTTAAAATGCGTAAAGCATGAGACAAAGGAGCAATAAAAACGGGCTGCGCGGCAGTTTTCATAGCAACCAGCTTTCGCGTCCCCACGTGACTGTGACGTATGCTCTCGCGGCGCGGCGCCGCTTGGATCGTCGATCCAGAAAATGCCGCGCGGTGCACTTGGCGGCGTGCGACGGTGGTGCAATATGGCGACAATTTGTTTGATCGTCTTATCGGTTCGGTTTAAGTTCGGCGCTGTGTGTGGCTCGAACGTTCTCGTGAGAACGTTGTAGTTGTCTGCAAAGTTATTCAAAGTCCCATGGATGACACGGAAGAAGTGAAATCATCACCTCAACTATCATCAGGCGGGTCTTCACAAACCACAACGACGGTGCCGAGAAGTGACGATATGACACCAAGCGAGTTTGGTTTGTTGGTTTGAGTTCAAAGAATCTGTTTGCCAGGATGTTACTGCCACAGCGGATGACGGAGTTAATATGAGACGTGCAGGAAGAACGTCCCGCCGGTGCACTTAGTACCGGAGAGACCTTTGGCGTAGTCAGGTATATATGTCGAGCCAGCCATTCGATGCCGCCGGGAGACGAAAAAACGTGTTGTGTGTGGTTTCGGGAAAGTTTTTTCTGCTGGATTAGTGTTTCGGATTGCATCGATAGGTATATTCTCCCATGCACATTGCTTTTATGATGCTCCGGTGATAACGATTTGTTACTCTGCGCATTTCAATGTCACTATCATAACACCTGATAATTTTTTCATTCGGCGTGACTTCTTTGCATAAAGTCTGTGGCGATAGCCACTGGGAAAAGAAGAAGAAGATAGCGTGTAATAAAAGAGCCGGATCAGTTCGATCTTGGAATTCATCAAACGTAGTCGCTTTTCGTCTGTCTTTCTCTGCATGGAACGTCACAACGTTCCCCGAGCTGATGCTGGGCTTCCTGCAAGCTCCGCTGCGACCGTCGGCGCCTACGCTGTTCGCCTGCCTCCATTCTGGGCACAGCACCCAGAAGTCTGGTTTCTTCAAGTCGAGGGAACTTTCCGACTGGCCAACATAACATCCCAAGAGGTACGGTTCAGCCATGTTCAGGCTTCGCTGCCGTGCGAAGTTGCGCTGGAGGTCTACGACGTCCTCGCACGACCGCCTGCGATGAACCCGTATAATGCTCTCAAGGAAGCCATCTTAGAACGCACAATGCTTTGGGAACGCAAACGCCTGCGGTAATTAGTCTCAGCAGAAGAACTGGGCGACCGTTGCCATCGCAACTTCTGCGCCAGATGCAGGCGCTTCTCGGCGACCGTGCCGCGACGTTCGACAGTCAGTTCTTGAAAGAGCTTTTCTTGCAGCCACTTCCACCGTCGGTGCAAATGATCCTGGCGACTGCATCCGACTTGTCGTTGCCTGCCTTGGCTCTCCACGCACATAAGATCATGGAGGTTGCCAGCCAACACCCGTCAACATGTACCATCTCATCAGTCCAGCCCGTCACTCCAGCGACTCGCACACCAGTAGCGGCCGCGGTTACTCGAGATGAAATCGCAGCACTGCGAGAAGACGTGCTACATCTACAGGAGCACATTGCGCCTTTCACGACCTCGCAGTCCCAGGCGATTCTCGCAGTCTAGAAGCTCCCGCTGTCGTTCTCCCCGCCACAGGCGAACCACCAGCCTAGGCATAACCAACGGCGACAAGAGCAACAGCACTGCTGGTATCACCAGCGCTTTGGAGCTGCTGCGGAACGCTGCACCGGAACTTGCAGCTGGTCGGAAAACAAGACGCGGGATCGCCCCGAGCAAGAAGAAAAGCCCAGGCGTTTAACGGCACAGCGCGCAAGGCCATAGTGTGCCAAACAAAGGGTAAGTTAAAGGCAATTAATACTGAAAAGACCTATAGTAGGTAGTTCTATTAAAACTATGGGGAATGAATGTTTGAAACTCTACACGATATGGGCCTATTAAGGCCTCCAGACATTTTTAACGATGCTCCGCTAATCTTCAGACAAACGTAATAGAAATGAGAACAAACTAAAATTCATAGCCGGTGTAGGATGCCAATGCTATCTAAAAACTTAAAAACTTGATGGTGCGGCACAAGAGGTTCGTCGCCCAATAATAATGCCGGGTGAAACGGGACGTGATTGCGGAAAAAGGTAGAGAAAAAAATGGTGCGTTCGTGATGGTACTTAGGACATGTGATAAGAATATGCATGACACTCAACGACTCGTTACAGTGCTCACATTTTGGAGCTGCCTCTGCCCGTAGGAGGTACCCATGCGTGAGATGGGTGTGTCCCAATCTTAGACGACAGAGCACAACCTCAAAGAAGCGCTCCCTGTGTCGGCAACTTGCCCATTCCCGTAGGGTAGGTTTCACGCAATGAAGTTTGTTGTGTGTTTCCGTGTCCCATTCTACCTGCCAGTTTTTCTGGATTGCTCTTTTAAGACTGTGTTTGTAGTCAGTGTATGGAATGCACTTGATATCCACTTGCCTCTCAATGCACGTACTGGCAGCTCTATCAGCCTCTTCATTCCCCTGAATACCGACATGACTAGGCACCCAACAAAAATTGATGTGTAGGTGTGATTTTGCTGCATTGTGCACAATGTTCCGGAGCCTAGTAACGAAGGTATTCTTTGGTACTTCCAAAGAAGAAAGCGCCTTTAATGCGCTGAGAGAGTCAGAGTAGATAACAGAATACTGGATAGAGTTTTCTATAATGAATTCAACGGCTAAAATTAAAGCATATAATTCTGCAGTAAAGATTGAGGCTCTGGCATCAAGACGCCTAACAACCTTCCATGTCTCGCTTATAGCAGCACAACCAACAACAGAATCACTCTTAGTACCATCCGTGAAGAAGCTCCTACAGTCGCTGTACGTATAAGCAACCTGGGAAAACTCCTGCTGCAGGGCAGCAACAGGAGTTTGCCGCTTATTATACTTGATCAGAGTGAAATTGATTTTGGGTGCTACGCACTCCCAAGGAGCTACTGCCAGTGGAAGTTGGGCAACTAGGCTGAAAGTGTCAAGGTTGTACGCCTGTGAACATGCTTTAATTCTCTGCGTAAAAGGGGGTACGACAGATGGCTTGTTCTGGAATGTAGTTTCATAGCGAGAATCCTGAATTGCTTCCTGGATCGGATGAGAAGGGATAGAGCGAATTCTTAACGCATACTGGAAGCCTAAATAAAATCGCCTTTTTTCAAGTGAATATTCATTACTCTCAGCGTATAGGCTAGGAATAGGGGACGTCCGAAAAGCACCAGTGGAAAGCCTCAGACCTTGATGGTGGATCGGGTCCAACATCTGAAGGGTAGATTGACGTGCAGATCCATACACTACGCATCCATAATCCAATTTCGAACGAACCAAGCAGCGATAGAGACGAAGGAGGCATTCCCGATCGCTACCCCAAGACTTGTGTGAAAGCACCTTTAGGAGGTTCATTGACCTTGAGCACTTCTGTTTCAGGTAAAGAACATGACTGCGGAAATTCAACTTTTTATCAAAGATCACTCCTAGAAACTTGTGTTCATTACGAACAGGAACTGCCTGCCCCCTTAAGGTCAGACTAGGCTCTAGGATCATGCCCCTACGTAATGAAAAGTTTACACATACTGACTTCTCTGGTGAAAAACTAAACCCATTGGCATCAGCCCACCTCATCAGACTATTAATTCCCAGCTGAAGCTGTCTCTCGCAGACTGAAATGTTACACGAACAGCAAGAGATCTGCAAGTCATCCACGTAAAGACAGTAGGAAAGTGATTGTGGGATAGACTTTGCAATAGAGTTCATTTTTATTAAAAATAGTGTTACGCTAAGGACACCACCTTGTGGAACTCCATTCTCTTGGACAAACCTACGAGAGAAGGTTGTCCCAAGCTTGACATAAAAGGATCTGTCTTCCAAGAAGCTTTTGATAATGGAGAGCATTTGGCCACGAATTCCATACGAGACAAGATCGTTCAAGATTCCATATCTCCATGTTGTGTCGTAAGCCTTCTCTATATCAAAAAAGACGGAGACACAATGCTGTCTATTAACGAAAGCTTCGCGAATAGTTTTCTCGAGTCTGACTAGGTTATCCACCGTTGATCTGTGAGCACGGAAACCGCATTGAAACTTATCGAGGAGATTATTTTCCTCTAGAAAATAGACCAACCTTGAGTTTATCATCCGTTCAAATGTTTTCCCCAAGGAACTGGTAAGGGCTATGGGTCGGTAACTTGAGGGTAATGATGGATCTTTTCCTTGTTTAAGGAGCGGGATAACCTCAGCTCTTTTCCAGGAATCTGGGAAGACACCTTCTCGCCAGATTTTGTTAAAGAAGTTTAAAAGCGCTTGTAGGGTATTGGAATGCAAATGCTTGAGCATACAGTAGTGAATCCGATCTGGTCCTGGGGAAGTATTTTTACTTTTATTTAGGGCTGCCTGTAACTCTCGAAAAGTAAATGGTCTATTATAGGGTTCTCGCAGCCCTCCAGAGCAATTTATTCTCTTCTTCTCTATAACACTTTTATGCTTTAAAAATGCAGCCGAGTAATGCGATGAACCCGATACAGATGCAAAGTGCTCTCCTAGAATGTTGGCCTGCTGCTCAAGACTAGGCAGTACACCACCTGGTAGAACAAAAAGCGGTATAGAGAAGGCTCGATAATCCCCACTAATTTTATGCACTTTTTCCCAGACAACTTTTACACTGGTGTGACTATTAACGGAGGAGGTGTATTTCTTCCATGTCGTCCTTTTGGATTGACGACGAACATATCGAGCCTTCGCCCGAGCCTGTTTGAAGGCTAAGACGTTTGGAGGCGTCGGGTAGCGGCGTAGCACATCCCATAAACAATTTTGTTTTTTCCGAGTCTCACTACACTCTTTAGTCCACCAAGGTTTCGGCTTAACAGGAAGGCGTGTAGAAGACTGCGGAATAGCTTTATGAGCTGCCTTAACTATAGAGTCGGTAAGGAATTTGCAGGCATCATTCACATCCAAGCCAACTAAGGTTTCAGGGTTAACCTCAGACGAACTTTCAAACATGGCCCAGTCTGCCTGGTCTACTTTCCAGCGTGGCGAACGTGTCATGAGAGAGGATGAAGGAGCAGTGCACTTTAAAATAATGGGGAAATGGTCGCTACCATATGGGTTAGGATGCACATGCCATGAAAAGTTAGGAAAAAGTGTGGCAGTCCCGATGGAAAGATCAATGCATGATGAAGAAAGGTGTTGACAGCTAAAAAGGTAGGCTCACCAGTGTTAAAAAGACAAAGTGTTCGCGAGAATAGGACAGACTCAATAATTTTCCCTCGGATGTCACGACGTGTGCTCCCCCATAGAGGGTTGTGAGAATTAAAATCGCCCATCAAAAGGAATGGCTCGGGAAGCTGGTCTAAAAACGAATTAAAATCTGAGGATTTCAAAGTAAGGGATGGTGGTAAGTATAAAGAGCACACTGTCAGAGCTTTATGAAGCATGAACCGTACAGCCACTGCTTCCAGTGAGGTGGACAGTGGAACCTGTACGCAGGGCACTTCTCTCGGGAGAACCACCGCAACTCCTCCAGAAGAACTGACTGAGCACGGACGATCCTTCCGGAATATCTGGTACCGTCTGAGGAAATTGGTATGGCTGGAGTTTAAATGAGTTTCTTGCAAGCAAAGCACACGTGGCTTGTGTTCCTCCAGCAAAAATTCCACATCATCCAGGTTACTTAGGAGCCCTCGACAGTTCCACTGCATGAGCACTGAAACCATTATAAAGATATAAAATTACGAACACACGGGTGAAGAGTGAAAAGTCTAATCACTTCGGAGGGATCACAGGTTTTTTAGTTTTTTGTTTGGTCTTCGGATCCTGCCACTCCATCTCCTCCTGGTCAGACCCAGGGGTAGATGGGGAGGTGGACAGGGCAGGAGCCCCACCCTCCTGAGCTCCGCAAGCAGGCTTGCTTGACGGCCTGGGAGGGTCGGAGCTGCGAGAACCTAACCTGCGGCCGCGACCAGAACCTGACAGGAGGGTGGCAGATGTACTTGGGAGGGATTCAACCCCGTCCATCTGCTCCGCCTCCTTTTGTGTTACAGAAGCTGCATGAGGACCATGCAGCTCCTTGGTTGCTGGCGGTCTCTCCAGAGAGTGAGGCCGAGGGCCTCGCTTTTTCTCCCTGGTAGGAGACCGCGCGGACTGTACAGGCGCAGCAGGCGCTGGCCTGTCTTGGGACATGGGAGCAGCTGGCGAACCCTCTCCGCGAAGAGAGGGAGCCTGCTGCCCCTGGGTAGACTTTGGGGTCCTGAGGGCGGCAGCCAGGTCTTCGAGCAAGACCTGGGTTGCCCTCGACTCCATACGTGGCGCAGGACCCCGGCGCGCCACGTCGGCATATGAGCCTTGTGCAAGGAAAGACCAGCGTTTCTTGGCCTCAAGGTATGTGATGTTCTCTTTAGCTTTCAAACTCAGGATCTCCTTCTCCTGCTTCCATAGGGGACAGACACGGGAGTACGCTGCGTGGGTGCCCTTGCAGTTGGAGCAGCACACAGTATTTTCACAGACGTCTGCAACATGTTCGTTGCTGCCACACTTGGCGCAGATCTCTCTTCCGCGGCAGTTCCTGGACCCGTGCCCGAACCGTTGGCACCTGAAACACCTTTGAGGGTTTGGCACATAAGGACGGACACGGCAGTTCAGATAGCCTGCCTTCACTGTCGCTGGGAGACTATGCCGTTCAAAAGAAAGAATAAGATGTTTTGAGGGTATCTCCTGACCCTCGCGGCGAAGTATAATCCGCTTTACTGCAGTGACACCTGAGTTTTGTAGGCCTTCAAGGATCTCATCCTCGCTTACATTTAGGAGGTCTTCTTCAGATATGACACCGCGCACAGTGTTCAACGTTCTATGCGGCGTTACCGTGACTGAGGTCTCAACGATGCTTTTCATCTTCTGAATGGCCACACTTTGCGCTTGAGTGGTGACCTCAACAAGAAGGTCCCCAGAATGCAGCTTTTTTGCTTGGTAGCAGTGTCCGATCAAGTGCTCAAGAACTTTGGCAACAATGAACGGAGACAGCTTGGCGGCAGGGCGTTGATCGTCTTCAGAGTGAACTACAAAAAACTTTACAAAGTGTTCTGTTTCTGGTGCTTTGGCGATGACTTGTTCCGGACAGGGCCGTTTGGATGCCTGCCTGGAACCGGGTTTAGAGAGGAGGGAGCCATAAGAGGCGGAAAGTTTTCAGAACCTGTGGTGTGCCGCCCACCACGGAGCCCAACAAGGGAATAGTTAACGGACCATAACAAAAAGGGCTTTGCTGGAACCGTTAAACTATTAGCACTGCCCAGGTACTATAACCAAGTGTGGTTTAGGACAAGGGGTCTGTCGCCACCCAAGGTTAGCCCTTGCCGCCAAAGAAGTTGAAAAGGAAAGAAGAGAAATGAGAAGAGTGAAAAGAAGGAGAAGACAAGGGTGAAAGAAGGGAGGGGATAGTAGAAGTGGCGACTAGACTGAATCATCCTGGCCGGGCCATACCAGGACTCCCGTCTATGAGAAGCAGGGGCCGAAGTGGTGTATTGCCTCACCCGGGGGCCCCGAAGGGTCCAAACCTACCCCGGGCTCGGCTCAACCACCAGGATGCCCTTTTCCCCAGACACGGGAAAGCCACGCACAGCCAGACGTGGGCGGGCGAACCCGCATGGCTCGGGGTCCGTGGAGACGCCACTCTCCAAACACCTGCTTTCACAGGTGCCCCTCTGCGGGGCAATTCATTCATAATTATTAGATTTATCAAAATGCCTGAGCAACTGCCTCCAGTGACGTCTGCAGGGCAGCCTCATTACATAAAATGTAACGTTAAACAACCACCGCAACACCACCATCAGCGGCAACTGCATGTGTACGGTCACTGCGAAACACCTGGAGGTGTTTCGAAACATTGGTGTGAGGGGTCTATATGTGGATTTCCTCAAGGCAACAAAGAACAGACCGGTGATCCTCTAAAATATAGCTCACATCATCGTAGTTAAGGCAAGCCCTCTGCAGATGCACTGAATAAAAAAACACATTTATCTTCGGTAAAAAAGCGCTTCAATTTATGCGTTATTCAAAAGCGAACTGTAAAATGCAGCTTCTGTGTATTTTAGCGCCACAATCTGTGGGATATCTTTTTTTGCACGGCCTTAGGCCGTACAGCAGCCTCGCAGGAGACCTAGGAGGGACACCCTGATTCACAGAGGGGCAGGTCCTCATCAGAAAGTGGGATTCTCTAAACTATTTTCTCGTCCGATGGAACTTTGTGTCCTTTGGGCGTACAGAAATCAATACGACCACCCACGCTTTAAAGAGCTGTCAGAGGCACCTGGGGACATCACCCAAACTCGGCCATAATGGCCAGCAGGTGCCGATGACGGCACGTCTGGCTCCCTGGAGGGTGCATTATCCTCCTTATGAGCCGTCCAAGCAGTATACTATAAAAATCATGAGGCGATACGTGTCTGACATAACTCGTGCAGCGCTGCGCTTCAGTCCGCTTTTTTTTGACCGGGGGAACAATTTTATATTTTTTGTGAAAAATTGTTTGTGTCTTTACTGGGGAATCGAACATACTGATCTCGTTGGTCCGGACAGCTACTAACAAGCTTTGTTGGCTGTCGGTCAATCGCTCAAGGCGTCCACTGCTTCAGGATCCGAAAGCGGAAAAGGGAACGGCTGTGTGCGAAGTCTTACCGAAACAGATCCGATGTACTCTGGCGGGATTTGCCACGTGATATAGAGCGACGCTGGGCACGGGTAGGTTTTCGAACGCAAAAGTGGAAAACCTGTACCCTGGAATAGGATAAAGTAAACCGTGGAACACGTTTAGGGATGCGAGGCTCCAGCAGAACAGATGGACAGCATTATCAGGTTGTGTGTGACATCATGTTTGACGAGCACTGAGGCCACCGAAAGGTGCAGGAATCAAGTAGAAAAATCGTGATTGTGGCTCGGGGGTGTTCAAAGAGCCATCAAGCTGCGGGACTACCGGATGCTTCAAATTCTACGATTTTTTGTTGGCGTAGTGCCGCCACACGATTTCTGTTTGGACAGGCGTATAGAGGACACAATAACCTCGTAGGAGCATGAAGGCGGTGGTTTGCACACTGACTTAAGACGTTCGAAAGAAGATCCTTGCGTAAAAGACAGCTCTTCCGGGGAAGCCTGCATCTCCACGGTGGCCTAGACAGTGGGGGTCCCCTTTGCACTTGCCTTGGCATCTTGTTACGTATGACAATTGATAAGGCGATGATAATCTGAAGAAATTAAATGTTTAATGGGGCGAACTTGCGCCCAAAAACAAAACGGAGGTAAGTTAGATAATAGTAGAGCGTCGCTGGCATCGATGGCGGCTTAACAGCAGGATCGTGCGCTGGGGCGAGACTGATCGCGGATCGCCACGCGGAGCCTCTTACGTACACTGCGTGAGCTTCTGGAACAATCGGCCTAGAAGGTTCGGTGACTAGAACATTCGTACCTCGAACAAGCTACAGAGTTCTCGAATGTACCAGAACACTAAATTGCAAGAAATAAAAGACGCGTCGCCCCCACGAATCAAACCCTGGCGCATCGCGTGGGAAGCAAGCACGATAACCGTTAGGCTACTCCCGCGCTGCCTACTTGGCCAGCTAGGCGCGCGGCAATATGAACCCCTGGCCTTGGAAGCAAGCTGTTCTTTTACTTCTTTCATTTCGGACATGTAGGTCAAAAATTCTGGGTGTGGTTAGTCACTGTTTATGCCTTTCTGGTCATTTTCACAGATGTCAGCGAAATGGTCAGTGGTACTGAAGTTTTCTCAAATTTTCTGTCGCGGCAGATTCGGGAACCATGCTGAAAACGCTGGCAACAGAAGCACCACTGAGGATTTGAAACTAAAAGACGAATTCGGTAGTTTAGTGAGCCCTGCCTTCACGGTGGAAGGCAGAATGTGGAGTTCAAAGGTCAGGACTAGGGTCCGGTTGGGATCTCCCATCCTTCACGTTGTATGGTGCTTTGGCGCACGGCTACAACAACACTCCTGAGCATACCGTCAAGGATTTCCTCTCAGTACACTGCAGTAGGTCATCTTCAGGGATGACGCCACGGACAGTGTTCCGAGTGGAGTGCGGGTACAAGGACTTAATTGGTGTTCGGCTAAGATGGCAACTTAAGTAATGCTGTGCTTTGAGCTTTATTTTCTACTACAACAAGGAGGTCTCCAGCAATCTGGTATTTCTTATAATTCTTTCCAGTTTCCTGCTCGAAAATCCTAGAGATAAGGAAAGGTGAACACTTTCACAAAGGTAGAGTGTCGTTTGCGGTATGAAGTATATGGGAACGTGAAAAGGTTTCGGATTTT
>JAZHYW010013420.1:0-91893 GCA_037355805.1 Ixodes ricinus
AAAGCCAATGTTGGGCAAAAGAAGCTAGCAAAAAGGGGCTAAGCGGGAAAAATAAAGAATTGTCTTCAAAATCAGGGAACTTTCAATCACGACAGGTTTGAATACACATACTTATTTGTAGATCATCTCAGGGGCTGAAGATCCTGTCATTTTGCATCTACCGTCATTTCATAATATTATAGCCATCCCCATTTTTTTACCACGACCCCAATCATATCTGCTTCACATATTATGACCCTATCGATGCGTTTAGCTCTGCCAAACCGTCATGACAAAAGTAACAGACGGTATGCATGAAAGCCGATGAAATTTCAACATTGTAAAAGATACCAGACAAAGAAACAAAAAGGAGACGCCATGCACCAAGGTATTTCCTCCATGAGCTATCTTCATTTAGCCTTACCCTGTGATTCAGTTTATCTTGCCAAACTAACCAACGCCGCATCCAGATTCTGGCCCTTCCTACAAAAGAGCCCATAGCAAAAGCGTCTGGTTTCCTGATGAGCGTTATCGACCCCGTGTCGACAACCCGTCTAGGCTAAGTGGCGTTCACCCCACCTTCTTCATTTTGGCGGCGGTGACATGCAGCTTCACCGGAGAAGGACAGGGTCGGCCACATCCCCTGTTCGCTGGCCTTACCCGGTCGGTGCTGCATTACTCGACGAAGAGGGCGCAGTAGCCACAACTAAGCTACGTGCTCAGCCACATGACCACTTGGGCCGACATGTTTCAGCGTTGTCCGACGTACAGACCACTACCTAATCATCGCCTTCTGCGCGCTGTCACCTTTGTCTGCTGGGCTGTGAAACGCGTTCTGGGCATGCGCAGTTGCTCTCTTCTGCTGAATATCAAATGCTGCGCATGCGGCCATGGCCCATTGTCACAGCACTCTGCACCAGGGTTGGCAGCTGTACTTATATTCTCAGGCTCTGCTCGCCACGGCTATTTGATAATGGCAATTAACAGAATAACATAGAGTAATTAATTGCCCTTCCGTCTAAACGCTAAGAAAGGGCATTTGCTGCTGTTTGTGTTTTTTATTTCTGTGTATGAGCTGCTTTTGTAAACAGTTTGCGCCAAATTGCACGTTTAACTCGTTTGTTGAGCCTCCTAGCTTTGAAGCGTGTATTTCTAGCCCAAGTGCTCGTTCTGCGGAAGAACGCTTTAAAGCAGTGACCTCCTGCTCTCGTGCCTGTGGCATTGTCTCCAGTCGCAGCTTAAAGGGTATTGGCACGAGGGATTCTTTTCAAGGAGGGATGTGCGTGACTTGAGTGATCGGCTGAACCAGCGGGACTCCCTCCTGAGCTCGAGCATTCACACGAACCGGGGGGGGGGGGGGGGGGGGCGAGACTGATGTCAGTGTTATCAGACGCATTTAACGGTCGCACTCTCGAAAACAAGGCTCGGTGCGCGCTGACGGGAGTACATAAATTGAGGTGTACATTAAACGACGATACGCCATTATTGAAAAAAAACGCTGTTAGATGCAGATAACATCCAACTGCATCCCGCTAAAAAAAAAAAAAATGTTTTTTTGAATGGGTGGATGCATCCCTTAGGACGAGGAATCAGAAACCAGTTGTACGAGGAGTGACTTGAGGACCGCAGTCGGTACGAATATCGAAGACTCCTTCGGGTGCCTCCGAAGACAGGCACGACAGCGCAAGCCACACACAAGTTAGGAGATCAGGATGCTACACCGCCGGCGTCCCGCTGAGCAACATCTGCAAAGTTGCCAGAGATGCGGATGAAATACCGGAAATTGCAGAACAGGTCCCACGCCAAGGGGAGGGGGAGGGGAAGGCGTTTGTGCAGCCCGAGCAAAAGCTCCCCCTCCCCTGTAATGTTCACACGAGAACGCGGCTCCGCGCGAAACGTGTGACGTTGTTGCCACGTGAAATAAATCCCAGGGAGTAAAAGGAGAGATTTCTCCCCGTTGTTAATACCCCTTTCAAAGAACACTGAAATTTAAAAATATATATCTTTTTATTTTTAAATTGCTTAGATGAAACACATTTTCGAGTTTTTTTTTCAATTTTTCCACTAATAAATAAACATTTTGTCAGCAATATTTCCGTCGTTAGACTCGATTTATGTGGAGGGAGCTCGCCCTAGGCTCCGCCCATGGAGGAAGGTAATTAACTACGTTCCATTTCTCGGCTCTCATTGGTTGGAGAGATGACCAACGGGTTGATTGTTCGTTGTAAAATATCTTTCGTGCGCAGTAGTACGAGGAGCGATATATATATAGATATATATATATATAGATATATTTTTTATGTTTGAAAATCCGTGCGCAAGATTATTTTTATTGACAATATTTTTTTATGTTTGAGAAACACATAATATAGATAGAGTCATTATTGTTTTCAAAATATCCCGATATTGCCTTTCCGTGCACTTCTGTTTCAACACGATAACAAACATGGCTGTCGGCATTTGCGGCGCTGCTCAACGAGCGCACCGCAAATGCTCAACGAGCTGAACGAGCACAGCTCGTTGAGCACGTTTATTTTTATGAGTGCGAGTCAGTGCGTACGCAAGCCGAGGGGTTGGGAGGGTGGACCGCCGCCTATGCAGCGCTTCAGGGGTAGTCGCGGCGAGCCACGAGCGCGAGGGCGAGGCGGGGAGTCGCGCAGGCCACGCGATGCGCGGGGGCGTGAATCAGCTGCTCGCATGGCACCAGCGCCGCGTGCCAGGCAGACGACGCTCGTGACGCCACTGGTGCTGAGTCGCTTCTAGCATAAACCTGCGTCGGGACTTAGAGGGAGAATCATCCGACGCATAGTTTGCAGCAAACAACTGTCGCCAGCACTCGCCTTCGGATGCGCTGTGCGGGTGCTTGGGTTCGTAGCGAGACTGGCACAAGCCTAGAGCAGTGTTCTACGAGAACGGCATTCCTGGAACACGTTTCTTTTAGGAGGAACGAAGGAACGCCGCCGTTCCATCTTGCATCGGTGGAACTGGAACGGGAACTCGTTACGTTTTTACGAAACGAAAAAAAAAACGGTGTTCTTTTTTTCTTTTTCCAGTGATGTCATTTTTACTTTGATTTCTAAGGGGAAACTCTAAAAGTATAAAAACAATAACTTTACGAAGAGCAGGATCTCGTTAACTATTTTGTTACTTGTTTTAAGGTTTGTTTTGTGGGGTCCTCGCTTGGTAACAGTCGGGTGCAGCGCGAGCTGGTGGACATTGATTCTTTTTTCAGTGCCGAGACTCCGGCACAAAAAAAAAAAAACGTTTAGTTGAAGACAACAGACACAGAAAGAGAGACCTCTCAAACTCAGCTACTTTCTTTGCTTCCACGAATCCTCGTACATCAAGAAATCTAAGGCCAACTACAGCCATCACTGAACTTCTACAAAGAGACCTACAGTTACAACAAAAGCAGGTTACCAGACATCGAACGCACTCTTGTAGCTCGAACATTGGTCATTTAAAAGATACACAAACATTAACCTTTATTCCCTCTCCCCTTCTCCCCCACCTTCAAACTGAACAACGAATCGGACCTCCACGAAGAAGGACTAGTAGTTTTCAAGACTGATCTTCCGAAAGCCCTACCCTCTTCTCTATTTTCTGGTCTTGCGGACAGCAACATGGAGAAGCAACTGTTGTTAAGTTCAAGCAAGGGACTATAGATTGAAACGTATGAACTTGTTGTAAAACGCTCGTGCAATATAGGGTAACCCTTTAATAAAGAATAATGAACTTAACTCCTCTTCTCCTTGCCGGCTCACAGCTACATTTGGCTCTGTCTGAATCGCCCACCAGAAACAGTGATTATAGTAAAATGCTGAGATTTTTAAAGATTAATATATATCAACAAATGAAACCTTGCTTCCGGTTGTTTTCTTCTCCTGGTGTCCTTCCATCACATATATGTATATATATATATATATATATATATATATATATATATATATATATATATATATATATATATATATATATATACCAATACAAAAAATGTCCTATGGTCGGCAATAGAAAATTCTTTGTATGGTCAGCTTTTTTAGCTGTTTGGCCCAATTAGCTAAATAATTTTTATGGCTGTCTTTAGCATTTCTTATGGTCGCCTTTATGGGCCTCTTTAGCTTTGTCTATGGCCATATCGTCTGTCCAGCCATAGTACTCTTTAGCTTGTCTAATGGTTGGCTAAAGACTTCTCTATGGCTTACCCCATGGCTCTCTTTAGCCAGCAAACTCTAAAAAAAATTCTTTACTTCAAGCCTTGTGAACGCTACATGATAGATAATACGTGGTAGATAATACGTACATGTCGGAACACACAGAACACACAGAACACAACCCCACACAACAGCAACAACGCCGCGACACCGGACCCCTCTCCTCATATGCTACGTTCGCGCTAGCTGTATGTATCGCAGTCTAATTTTTGAATCCGACTTTTTCGGTGACCCATTATTTGTCGCAAAAACACGTAGAGGCGGAGCGAATATTACTCGTACTTAATACGATATTTGAATTGTCTCTTGGAATAGCCGCCATCTCTCAATTCAACACCCTGAAAAAGCAAATGTAGATCATTAGGCTAATTAACTAAAATTTATTAATTATCTCTTTAATAAGTTTGATAAATCACGTTGACAATGCAGTGATGACATGCAGTACACTTGCGTTAAAGATTGCAATAAAGCTATTGCTTGATTGCAGTGTTCGGTGCCAGTGTAACTTATTTTCACTTTTGGGGGTAATAATTATTTTTAATTGTTGCACAAGTATTTTAATGGATTTTTCAAACAAACAATATTACTGGTTTTCACGACTCGTTGCAACAGCAGAAAACATATATTGGGTCATGGTTTGTCACCGGCATTACAGAAATTTAGTATTGATTTAATTTTCTAACCTGGAGTGTTTTTACTAAAACAGTAAGCGCCGGTAGTGATTTTCATAGGCGTGGAAAGAAAATTTATTGGTCCTTAGTCTTTAGACTCGGGGCCGTAAATTTTTCTAGAGACGGGTAAAGACAATTTATTGGTTTCCCGTCTCTTAAACTTGGGGCCAAAGAATTTTCTATAGGCGGGTAAAGAACATTTATTGGTTCACTCTTTGAGACATTGGGCCATGTAATTTTCCATAGACGTCTAAAGAAATTTTATTGGTTCCCAGTCATTAGACATAGGGCCATAAAATTTTCTATAGACGGTTAAAGACAATTTATTGGTTCCCAGTCTTTAGGCTTGTGGCCATAAAATGTTCTATAAGTGGGTAAAGAAAATTTAATGGTTCCCAGTCTTTATCATTAGAACCATAGATTTTTCTATAGCTGGCTGTAAGTGTCTTTATGGATTTCTATGGCTGACCATAGAGGGCCATAGGCGGTGATAGCCTGCCATATAATTTTCCATAGACGACCATAGACCATTTTTGTGCGAGTATATATATATATATATATATATATATATATATATATATAATAACTTCGTCTGAGCAAACTAAATGTGGTATTGAGCAGAATACAAAAGTAACGTTTATGTAATGATACGTTCTATTTTTAAACCGTAACGGGAACGCCTTCCTTTCTTACAGATGGTACTTGTAACGGGAGCGCGTTGCAAAAGTTCGAAGAAACGTAAAAAACGGTTCCGTTCCATTTTTTGTTTTTGTTTTTGTTTTTTGAGGAACGTGTACAACACTATCCTAGCGGCCCACGTCAACTATGTTGCTTGATCTCGCTCGGTTTATCGTTTGCGCATGTTGATTTTGAATAAAAATATTGGTTCTTGTACAAGCGGCCCCTCTGCTCGTGTGGATTTTGCAAACCGTCATGATTGCAACTATAGTTTCAATACCGAGAAGATACCTACAGGAGGTAAGAATTAGCGCGCCACTTTTGCTGGAGGTAATTGGGCGTTCGGCTTGCATCAAGTTTGTCCAGGTATGTTCCCGTCATTCCGCTTCGAGAGGCGAGTAGATCTCAAATTTCGCAGTGCACCGGGCCTGCCAAAGCGAATATTTTTAGGTCGTGTTTGAAATGGGTTTTATGACACTTAAGCCCAGTTCAGACAGTTGCGTTTGACTGCTTTTGACTGCGTTGCGGCAGCGAAAAACCAGGACATCCCTGCTGCTTATATCGCGTGCCAAGATGATTCCTTGAGATTGGAGTCCACGCTTCATACGAAGCCCAGATGTGCCGGTGACTCGCTTTCGGTTCTCGACGCAACGCAGTCAAACACACTCGAACGCAAGTGTCTGAACCGGCCTTTACTTACCTTGCTCGCGGATGCCTTCGGAAAAAAAATAACAAGAACATAAAAGTTTAAATGACTGAATATATATATATTTTTTTTAACACTCTCGGTCGCTTTTTACTGCACATCGACAGACGCTGACACTCGCTTGTATTGGACCGTCGTTCGCTCATGATAGAACGCTAGAAGCAAAATTTCATGGTCGAGTCTTGGGGGTCGTTGTAAAAGTTTTAAAACGGGGCGGAATTGCAGACGGACGAAGGCGAAAACAGACGCCGGCGCGCAGCGTTCCTGTCCGCGTCTCACGGGCATCGCAGACCACGATATACGCTGGTGAAAATAGCAGACGATGTCGGAGGCTGCCGCAAGTCTGCTCGCGCAACTTGCAGGCATTGTTAGACGCCAGACTATACTCCGTTTCATACTTAGCGTGCAACGCTGTCAAAGCTACTGGCGCGAGCGTGGGGCTTGATCTCGTTGATCGTTTGCACGCGTTCTCGCGCAAACGAAACCATAGATGAAGCCACGCGCTCGTGCCAGTAGCTTTGACAGCGTTGCACGCTAAGTATGGAGCGGAGTATAGACTCACCGGATGTCGCGAAAGGAAACGCTACGCTTCTTAGCGTGTTAGGCCAAGCAGCCGAACAAGCTGTCTCGCACCACTCACCCAGCTGTGTTTAGAGAGTTGTGTTTGCCCTTTGCCCCCCTTGTTTCTCCTTCTCCAGGGATTTTTATAGTTATTCTTGTCCACCTCGCTTGCCCCTTTACATTAATTCCATCATCATCATAACCTTAGAATGCAGGCCCTTCATCTTTGTTGGTGTTAGACTAGTGCAGAGGTTACAACCCGTTTGCTCTACTGAGTCTAACTCCCTAGTTAGCTCAGTAAATAAATACACATAAAAAGTTAGCTCAGTTGGTAGAGCTCTCCACTGAAAATAAAGAGGTCCCTGGTTCGATACCTGCATTAGGCGGGTTGTTTTTAGTCTTGCACCCATCACTAGCTGTGCTTGGATACTTGTGTTTGTCCTTGGTTTCCCTTGTGTTCCGTCTCCAGGGATTTTTATCGCTATTCTTTTCCAGTTCGCTCGCATCTTTGCATTAATTGCATCATCATCATAGCCAAGTCAATCCAATGGTGATGGGGGAAACGATCTGTGGGTTGGGCTTAGAGCAGGGCGTGTGCTCCACTCAAATTGTGTCTAAGAGAGCAAATATTGCGCGATTTGTTTTTCTTTTTCTTTTCGTGTAAAAAATACAGAAAAAATACGTGCAATGAAAAAAAAATACTTTTTTTTTCATTGCAGTGTTTTTCAACGGTGTCCTGAGGAGGTTTCTGGGATAGCCTAAATGTGGCGATAATTTACTTTGTGGGCTCTAAGCATCGTAGAAATCTATGAATCATAACGATTCGCTTCCGATTTCCCTGTTGAAAAGTAAGCAAAGATCGGGGTCATCTCCGGTAGATGAATAAAGCCAACAAGAGTAGTCGAAAAATGTTATTTTTCGCGGAAAGGGGACATAATACTGCAATAATAGTCTCAAAAACAGCGCACTGTGTTTTCCTTTTTTCTTTTTTCTTTTTTCTGTCTTTCGCGGGAGTGATGCGTCCGGTCTTCAGCTCTCGAGCGCGCACTCGCTCGGTTGGATAGTAGCCCAGGTTGTATGGGCAACGAGCCGCGCGCATTCGAGATATCCTCCCGCGGTTTCTGAGGTCGGAGGCGCGAGGATCCTTCACTTGCTATTGGCTGACAGTGGTCCTGGGTTTGGACCATGCTCCTCCCATCGCCGGAGATGACCTCAATGTGTTGCAATCTTTGATTGTTTTTGTTATTTTTTAATATAGAAATCGGCCGCGTGTCGTCATGATTTTGAGATTTCTAGGATGCTTAGAGCCAGCACAGCAGCAAGTTATCGCCCTCTTTAGGCGATCTCAGAAACCTCTCAGAGCACCTTTAAGTGTGAGCGGAATATAGAGCGACAAACAGAAACAACCTATAGGGTGTATTCACTGGCGGCCATATCCGTGTGCGTGGTTGCTGAGCGCGTTCTGACGGCGAGCTTCCACAGTTCTTTTGCAACGTGCCTTCCACACCATCAAGATTGCCGGTCTCAGCAGGCTATTAATGTAAGCTCGTTCTGAGCATGCGCCCTAAACCTCGCCCTCAAATATGGCGTGCAGCGAATGCCCCTCTACCGACAAACCCTCAAAGACGTACAGCATGCACGCGGTGGTACTTTTGGCAGTGTTGCAGTGTCTCGGTGCACGTGAGGTAAGACACGAGCGATTCCAAGGCTGCCAGAGGCACCGTCGCGTGCTTGCTGCACGTGTTTGAGGGCTTGTCGGTGTCTGCTGCTTCTGTTTGTCACTCTAGTGAGACTCGAGCGTTAACAGCGGAGTCTTGCCCGGCAGTTGCCAGGTGGAAATTATGCTGTGGTGAAAGCAGGGAACCCAGAATTCCTTTCAAGGGGCACGCCACAACGAGATTCTGGATTCATTACTCTTAGCACCGCTACAACTCGGTTCGAGCCCTCATTGAGGTTCGGGAGGAAGCTAAATTATTGCACATCGCTGGTCGATTAGAGGAGTATATACGTGTCACTTGAAAACGTACTTATAGACGTATTTAAGCCTTCTTTCATTATACGCCTCTGACAGAAGGCCTAATGCGGAGTAGATATCCTTTATATCATATTTTGGACGTACGTTAATTGCTAGTTGGCCTACATTAATCACCCGGTCAGAGACAATCATGCAATTTCTTAACAGTATGCATAGAGTGCGAGATATTATAATTTCATTCCATTTCATCAGGTATTTCTTTTACGCACAATCCTTATATTTCTCCGGTTATCGGCGTGACCTATAGAGTTATTATAATGTACGCTAGAGGTTCAACTGCCACTGAGTGTGCTCTTGTAAACTGAAGAAGGCACCAACCAGTCGAAAATTGACTTCCGGTAATGCATGTCTACGGGGATAAGCCCGGGTGTGTTCTTTCTCTGCGCTTGACTATAAAAACAAATATTACGAATACGTATAACGTAGTAAATAGCTTCGAACATTTCTCAATCACGTAAATGAAAATATTGGTCAGTTACAGTGTTTTTCCCCTCAAATTCACGGCATTGAGTACAGTGCTAAAATAGATTCATACATGCATTTATGTACACTGTCGGACGCTGTTAGCGTGAACACGGCGTTGGCGGTTTTCAGCATAGGAGATTTACGTGCCAAACGAACGAAGGACATCTGTAAAACCAAGATAGACGGTAAGGGCTTCGCAGTAACACTGTATCAGTAACTTCCTGGGCATGTAGACGATCAAAATAAATTAAAGGCCAAGCAATATAGTCAGATTTGCAATAAATAAGTACTGCTTTATTCTCTCTGCTCACGCATATGTCCGAAGATGCTTGTTCTGCGTTCAAAACATCAACCGCGCACTCAGAATCGTTGGAAGTAGAAAACAAGACACGAGAACAGGTACCCAAGAAAAGCCACCCGGTATAGGAAATAAAAGGAAACGCTTTTCATAGTTCATGTGCATCATTGGTTACATTTTGAATATTTTTACCCGCCCGTAAAGATGCATGACGGGGTCAGTTTTGTATATTGACAGGACTGGCATATTAGCAATATGTAAGCGCCACCGGAATTCTGGCGGACATTGAATGCATTTTACATTCCCTTTCGGTTTTATTTTGCTTAAAATCGTAGCTCGGTTTTACGCGCCTGCTATGAAACAGCGGTTTGGGCCTTAAATATAGCGAAGTTTGATATCGCTCACTGGTGAAGAAAAATACAGTAACTAGAGCAATTGCACTTTTACAATGATAATGAAGGTACGAATACTTGAAATGATAAAACATCGAGGAGGGGGACGGAAACAGGACTTTTTGATTCGTCCCCTCCCCCTCCTCGATGTTTGATCTTTTCAAGTATTCGTATCAATTCATCAACACGCTCGTTTTCAATTATAATAAAGGTACATACTATTGGCTGCTACACCGATAACAAAAGTGATCTATGTTATTTCCCGGACAAGAGACCAAATGCATGCGCGTTTTCCCATTGGAATGCACAGGAGCATCGCAAAAGTAGACTGGTTGCTGTCTGCTTCAATTTGCGTCCCAGAAGTCGCAAAGACACTTGCGCCAGTTGAACCTCTAGCGTACATTATAATAACTCTCTGGCGTGACTTGTCTTCAAGAAATACTCTCAAAGTATAAAAAATGTGTCGTAGGAAAGGTTACGCATCTATTAAACAACTTACAACCAAAGGCAGACGCTGCGCTATCCATGCAGCCTACGGCAGCTGCAGAAGTAATAATCCAGTAAAAAGATACTTAGCACCTAACAAATTCGGATACACGGGGGCCCTCCTTTAACGAGCCCTATCCTTTAAGAAACCGTTCCCGCGTAGGTGCTTAATCTCGACGCCAGCCAAGCGGCACCACGGGCGTCCCTAGCGTCCTATTCTCCGCAATTACGTGCCATCCATTTTGAGCCCCCTCCCCTTCTTTTTCCTTCCGGTAGATGGCGTCGCGGTATTGCTCCCCTGTGACGTAACAACGAGACAATTCGTCTTCTTTCCTCGACATAACTTCTTTTCAACGGTCGGAAGAAACGAGGAACTTTGCATCATTAATTCGCAAGATTCGAGTGCAACGGGAATCCGTTCGAGTTCGAAGACGGTAATGGGAGGCGAAGAGTAGCAAACTATATGCTCATTTTCACCACAAGAAAAGAGGTAGCCTTGCGCATTGTTCATACGCCGCGCGAAGAATCTTACAAGATTTGCTTGTAGGAGGAAGAAGCGATGGTTTTGGTGTAAAAAAATAGTTCAAACCAAGTAACATCAACATCATTGAAAATACTTAAATTCCTTTCACTGGCATTTTGACATCATCGCAGGAAGATCGAGCGCAGACACAAATCGGACACAAAGGGTGTGTCAGCGTTCGGACGATTTTCGTGTGGAGTCATAGCGTGGAAAGACGCTCGGCGTCCGGTTCGTGCCCATTCGCTAAATTGTCGTCATTCAAGAGCGATGACGTCACGTGGAGTAAGAAGACGCTGCTCCGTGGCCTTTGATTACTCTGGGTCGTGTGGGTAACGCCGACTCGGTGGAAGTCACTGCCGATCAGTGACCGACGGCCAAATCCGGCTTGACTTTTACAGTTGTCACTGGAAAAATCGCAGTACTATTATTTGGTTCAATTACTTGCACACTTCAACGTCGCGAGTAGAGTTTATCCTGTATACAAACGCAGACCTCTGACGACGTAATGCCGCAATGGCAGTGCTGTTTATGCCCGCCCCTTCTTACACTTGGCAAGTAGCTCAAGACACCGGCCGACTAAAAGGGTTCAGTTGTATTCATCCCTTCATTCATTATACGCGCAGATGCTTCACCTTTTACAAAGCTTGTACGAGCGTAAACTCAGCCCCACACCTTGTGTTGGCAAAACGTGTTTGTGTTTAAGCAGCGACTTGACCTGGACTTGGTTTGAAAGATTTCAAGTCAACACACAGCTCGAGTAAGCCAGGTGGATGTTACAGGTAAATATTTAGCCTTTCCTGATTTTTTTTTTTAACTACAGTGTGCGATTTTAAGGACTGACATATTTCGAAACGTACATACCTGAAATTGGGCACGCGTACGCAGTTCGCAGCAAGTTTTGTCTATTAATTTTGCAGCTCGCGTCAGAGGTGATAAAATATTAAAAACAGAGCGGAAATGGCAGCCGTACATTTTCTATGTCCTACCGGATGTTCGTAGTCTGCCCACTAGTTTGTGCGCTTGCTAGCAGGTGGTCATTGCTCATCTGTTAAAAGCAGAGTGTCGAACCGGAACCGAACCAAAAACCGGAGCTGAACCGTTATTTTTAGCCGAACCGGAACTGGACCGAACCAAAAACCGGAACTGAACCGTTATTTTTAGCCGAACCGGAACTGAACCGAACCAAAATCTTTCCCCGCCATCTTGGAACTGAACCGGAACTGAAGCAGAAAAAAATATAACGGTAACCGGTTCAAAACGGTTCAAGGTATTTTTTCTAATTCTTTTTATTAAAAATTGCATGTTTGAGAAATAAAAACTGAGAGCTCTTTTCTATGTAGACCTTCTAGATGTTCTCTTCTCTACCCGCAGTCTCAGGGTTAATCCTAACATGGTTACAATTCACCAGCTCGCCTATACGCTCAACGATATTTTCTCCGATCGAATTGTCATATACCTAATTGCAATGTAGGAGAAATTGTGGGTTTTTCGTGGTGCTTTTGTATTGGCACTATAATAAATAATGTGTCACGTGGTCACGGCGTGACATCATGGTGCTCAAGACTTGCTGTCGAGTAATGTCACGTCATGTGGCCCCGTGACGTATAGTCGCGTAACTCTCTGCGTCAAGTCGACAACAAGGTGTAAAGTTGGGCGAGTTGGTTGATGGTCATATTGCATGGGTTAAAACAGTGCAAAAAGACGAAGGACCAGTAAAAAGAAACACAGAGACACAGCGCTGTGTCTGTGTGTTTTCTTTTACTGGTCCTTCGTCTTTTTGCGCTGTTTTAACTCATTCAATATGGTCAAGTCGACTTAAATTGAGAATGTCTTTAGATTTATTAGCATTGTTGACACCGTGACGTCACATGACATCACGACTTCTCACCGTGACGTACTCGACTGTCATGAGCGCGAGTCGAGTACTCGGGTTCATGACAATCAGCATCGCCAAACATTCGGGTAATGGCTTGTGTTCAATCAAAGATGAGAATAGCCGAATTCTAGCAAATGTCTGAAGCTCAAACCATGCTCTATTCTTCGCCAACCCCAGCACATGACTATGATAAACTCCGACGGTATATAATTAGCGTCAGATCACGTGGCCACTTGTTCAAACAGCGAGTTGAGGTGGGGAAAGCTGTTTATTTTCTTTATTTTACCTGCGTCTGCCATTGAGCGGATAGGAAAGCTAATGAATGTTTTTGCAAGTTGTCAACGTCAGGGATTAGCTCTCAGCGGTATTTACCGAAAGGTCAAAAATTGTTGCATTACCCATTTTATATGTACACATACAGAATTGAGGCACCCAAACATGTTTTCGTTGTTGCTGTACTGTCTCAGAAAGTTGTCCTCGAGAATAGAAACATTGAAAGGGCAAAATGCGACTTATTAGTCCGACGGTAAATAGAACTACAAGTGTGAACGGGAGGAATACCTGAAATGAATGATCCTAGTGGCTCCAGAGGACAGCCGAACGTTGTCAGCCGCTTCAATTCTCGCAGGTGTGTCGTCATCCAGTTCTTCCCCAAGCTTTGACCAGCTCCGTATTTTGTTGTAACACCGCAGTTTTTGGGTGCAAAATAAAAGACATGCAGTATTACTGTTCAGAATTGACACAAATATAATTGTCGAATGAACGCCCCCAAGTGGTGGAGGGAGTCCCTCAGGAATGAAGGTAACCTTTGGAGAAGCATCTAAACAAGGAAAAGAAAAAAAGGAGGATGGAGGAGGGGGGGGGGAGATTTTAAAAACATGCCGTGTTCTAAAGATTCCTCTGCTCCGCATGTTCGGCATAGATCAGAAAGCGTGGTCCCGTAAACTACTTTGTTTGCAAAATACACTCTTGCGAGAAAGCGCGTTTTCGTGGTGCCAAACACTCGCCCCTTCCTCACCACGCCGCAGCAAGCAAGAATAATTTGTGTCCATCGACTGCATATATAGCTTGCACTGAGCGCGAACCTTCTGCAGCGTGCATTTTGCACCACCGGATTTGATTTTCTCAGAGAAGAACAAATCGCAATGATCACCAGCATTTATTGCAATGACGTCACGTGCAAAGCATGTTAAACAGTTCAGTTTTGTGGCGAAATGCGATGTTCTCAACACCACCAAAAGTGTATTTCGAAATTTGTAAAGTTGTGCAGTATAGACCCTTTCATGGCAAACTGCCACCAAGTGGTGCTCCAGTCTCTGACGTCCAAAAGAACTTCCGGTTCATAAAAGGAACGAACAAGGCCCACCTTAGCATCGCTGCTTAAAATGTCGATGAAACGTTGAACCACCAATTTACCAAGTAAACGCCGAAAAAACGAAGAAGCGCGAGATCTGCATAAAATATTCAATATTCCTGTAAACCGACTTGCCTCCTCCAAGACGTTTTACTGTACAGTCGAAGGCCCTCGTTAAATCTCCAACTTTGTTGTCCGTCTAGCTTTTATGCTTTCTAGCAGTGGTGACATAAGCAAGCTCGACAGGCTTGCAAAGCCTGTCAGCTTGCGTCTGCGACCGAAAGTCGCTTGGGACGCAAGCGGCAGTTCATGTTTGTAAACAGCTAAAGGGCCATATATATATAACAGTTTCGCGATGATCTGCCGCATCCCAATAGACCCTTTTCATGGCAGACGCCACCAGGCGGTGCTCCGATCATTGACGTCCCAGAGAACTTCCGGTTCATAAAAATAATGAGCAAAGCCCACCTTGGCACCGCTTCTTGAAATGTCGATGAAACACTTAACCACCAATTTTCCAGGTGAACACCAAAAGTGCGAAGAAGCGAGAGATTCGTTAAGATTTTTTGAATATTCTTGTAAACCAACTTGCCTCCTCCAAGATGTTAAGTTGTACAGCCGAAGGCCCTCGTTAAATCTCCAACTTCGTTGTCCGTGTAGCATTTATGATTTCTAGCACTGGCGACATAACCAAGCTCGACAGGCTTGCAAAGACGGTGACCGGAAGTGGCTTGGGACGCAAGCGGCGGTTCATGTTTGTAAACAGCAAAAGGGTATAAGATATGTTAGAGCGTGCATCACTTATAAAGCACAGAGTCGTAAAGTGAGGGCCCAAAACAAGTGCACGTAAAACCGAATATAACATTAGCCTCCTGAGACAGTATTGTGAAGGTTCGAGCTCGTACAAGCCAATGTCCAAATGTGATTTATTTTAGAAATATATTGTCTGTCCTTCGCGCTATTTATGTGTAATTAGAAATATCAATGCATGCATCTCTATGTATTTCTTTTTGCAGTAAGGCGTCGTGTATGGAATTATTTAGAAGAATATCATTTATTATATCTCTGCACATTTCGTGCATTTGCCTTCAGATATTTTATGGGAGCACACAGTCCTTTTAAAAATACCCAGCGACACGGTGTTATATACTGCCAAACAACAAACAAAAAAGCCCGTTTCCGAAGACTCAACAGCTCGTGTATATTCGAGTATCGTTCTCCCGTGTCGGTCTCAAGCGGTTATGTGAACTTCATAAAGAAAAATTTCATGATGATAATAAAGATCTATTTAATTACTGACTGAAGATTTGACAACATAAATAAAGAGCCGATCACCCTACAGATATAATCATAAATAAATTCACCTCCAAATTATCTAAGATATGATCTACAAATATTTTCCGCTGCTTTTATCCTCGATAGCCAATTCTAAACTGAGTTCGGAGAGCCTTAAACAAATGTCTGATTTTGAAGCCTGATTTGATTACCTATGTGTTCTTGACAATTATTTAACTTCTCAAACATGTAGAAGCTTGTTATTGCCTATTTTATATGATGAACAACACTTTTATGTGTCTCTGGGCTGGACAAAACCTAAGTATACAGGTGCGCGTGGCGAAACTATGACGATTGCGCACGCAGACCTTCAGAAAGTGAACAATTAATGTAGCTGCAATGTCAAATAGAGTATGAAATACTACTTTGTTTCAGTTAACAAAAATCACCAATTAGCAAGTGTGATGCTTATTTGCAAATTGAATTTACCGGCATCTTTTCAAGAACAAACGTCAACAGCCAAGCTGTGCCGAAAATGTTCACTTGAGTACGCGCTATATGAGGCTAGGTTCGATCTGAGTACGAAGGTGGGTATGGATGAGAGTGAACTATTTGGATCACTCTTTTCTGCATTGTTATTCGCCTACATCGCCGTGCTGAATGTAAACAATCTTGGTCAAGAAAACAAGTGTTGTGATTCCCTGTTTCTGTAAACGGTAGACTGCAAGTACTTGTCATTAAAGCGTTCGTGACATTTTGAAAATATGATTGCCTTTAGTTCAGTTGTCGTCATATATATTGTGAAACGTATTTTGTAAATACGATTTCACAATATATATGGCGAGGAGGTGCCCATTCCACGATTTCGTGCACTGTAATTAATTGTCATGTTCAACAGCACAATTAGGATTCAACTTTTAAAACTGCCACGCAAAGTTGTACCAAACACGGGCATTTTAGGCGACCTACCAAACTTCGTGATAACCTTTCAATTCATTTAAAATATATGCGACTGAGGTAAACAATTAGATGTTGAGTCGCATAAACACGACCTTGTGTGTGTCAATCCAGCTTTTCTTTTACTGTTTCGCCGAAAGTAAATAGCGATTTTTTTATTTTTGTTACGTTAAAATGAAAGTGGATTGTAGGAATGATAAAAAGCTATACAATTACTCGTTTCACGGTCAAAAAAGTGCCTACTGCGAAAACAGCACGGAAAATGTAGTCTCAGTTTAGCGGTTCAAACCGGTTGGAATCTTTATTTTTGTCCCCCGGAGCTGAATTGTAACTGAACCGAACGCCGTGAACGGGAACGCGAACCGAACCGAAAACCATTTCGGTTTGACACTCTGGTTAAAAGTATTAATTATCGCGATTATCGTGCTCACCGTGAGCCTCTGATATTGGTTTTTTAGCGTTTTCGCGTTAAATTTAAGCAACGCAACCGGGAGCGAGCTCATAAGCCAATGTGTGGACGACAAACATAAGAAAATGTACGGCCTCCGATTTTGCTTTATTTTTAATATATCACAGTACCTCCAAGTTGATCTATAAAAAACTAGACATAAACTTGCTGCAGAAATGCGTTCGCGTGCCCAATTTCAGGTGTGAACCTTTGGAATTCGAATTTCGCAAGGTGTGCCAAATGCGCGCCTTGCCGCACCCTGTAGATAATGCAAAAATGTGAGTGGTCATTGCTCTCGCACTGGTTTTCACCTCTTGCGTCAAACTTTTTTCAAGAGGCTATTCCTAGAGACAGAGGTTTGTTTATAGGTCCATGGCGGCTATAAAGTTCGTCATATTTTCTTTGGTTCTTGAACAAAAATAAGTGTACTAGAGCAAAAAGACCGAAAGCGTGTCCGTTATTTACTTTTAGTTTCAGTTGCAACGCTTGTTTTGGAGCTCTGCGAGCAAGGCTTTACAGCCTTCCAACTCCATAAGTCACCCCGTGCCAAGTCCTGTTGTCTGCGAACATTCATCTCTCGTTTTGTGTGGTTCGATATTGTTTTTTTTCAGACTTCCGAGAGCATTTCTGCCATTCGTTGAGATAAATGGCGCAGACGGCAGCTGCTCCTTTTGAAAATTCAGTGACAGGTACACAGAAAGACACAATCTATAGCGCCACTTCCTCGATGAAATACGATGGCAAGTACCCAAACACGTGGAAGTACAACTCCCCCTCTGTAATACCTCCAAGCCCTAAAGGTAAAGCAAAAAGAAAAACAAAACCTCAGCTGATGAACGGTTTTTCCTGGCCCCGTCGGCGATCCCAGAAAAAATGACGGATTCGTTGAATAAAGTTCACTGGATAATATATGCCTGCATTGAAAAAGTTGTTCCCGAAAGCGCGAACTAAAAATCAAATCAAAACAATCCCTTTCATTGATTCAAAATCACCGATGCACCTGCTTTACGAGTGAACGGTAGAAACGCTCACGTTGAATTAAAGTACTTCAGTTAAAATATAAAATAGCGCACAGAATACAGGGACACGAAGTGAACAGGATAAGCGTGTCCCGGTCTTTTTTCCGCTATTTTTTTATGTTTAACTAAGGTGAACCAATTTGCCCAGCAACGTACCTTACTAAAGCATTTCACCTTACCAAACAATTAGGCTTAGCGGTTTAATTTTTTGTTTTGTTTACAAACACATGAATGATTTCCCTAGTAGATTCATACTAAGCGTTGGGCGCATGCGTGAAGCCGTCATAACTTTAGCTCAGAGGAGGTATGCGCCAGTGCCCGAGAGACACCTCGTGCCATCTCGGGCTCTGCTCGCGAGCAAGGGTTTCGCATGTGCAAAAAGATTAAAGTTTTTTGGATAAATAGACCTCTGTTACCAGCCAGTTTGACAACGCCACCGCTGGCGCAATGCATCGAGAGACATTAGAGAGTTTTAGTAGATCGTTCCGATGACTCCGAGAACGATACCCGATACTCTGCCTCCGCCTTTGCGCTTACATATATAGTATCGTTATCGGGGGTATCGGAGGTATCGGAACGATCTACTAAAACACTTCAATAGAAGTTTTAGTAGATCGTTCCGATGACTCCGATAACGATACCCGATACTCTGCCTCCGCCTTTGCGCTTACATATATAGTATCGTTATCGGGGGTATCGGATGGTATCGGAACGATCTACTAAAACACTTCAATAGAGAGTTTTAGTAGATCGTTCCGATGACTCGGAGAACGATACCCGATACTCTGCCTCTGCCTTTGCGCTTACATATAAAGTATCGTTATCGGGGGTATCGAGGTATCGGAACGATCTACTAAAACACTTCAATAGAGAGTTTTAGCAGATCGTTCCGATGACTCCGATAACGATACCCGATACTCTGCCTCCGCCTTTGCGCTTACCATATAAAGTATCGTTATCGGGGGTAGTCGGAGGTATCGGAACGATCTACTAAAACACTTCAATAGAGAGTTTTAGCAGATCGTTCCGATGACTCTGAGAACGATACCCGATACTCTGCCTCCGCCTTTGCGCTTACATATAAAGTATCGTTATCGGGGGTATCGAGGTATCGGAACGATCTACTAAAACACTCTAATAGAGAGTTTTAGTAGATCGTTCCGATGACTCCGATAACGATACCCGATACTCTGCCTCCGCCTTTGCGCTTACATATAAAGTATCGTTATCGGGGGTATCGGAGGTATCGGAACGATCTACTAAAACACTTCAATAGAGAGTTTTAGTAGATCGTTCCGATGACTCCGATAACGATACCCGATACTCTGCCTCCGCCTTTTGCGCTTACATATAAAGTATCGTTATCGGGGGTATCGGAGGTATCGGAACGATCTACTAAAACACTTCAATAGAGAGTTTTCAGTAGATCGTTCCGATGACTCCGATAACGATACCCGATACTCTGCCTCCGCCTTTGCGCTTACATATATAGTATCGTTATCGGGGGTATCGGAGGTATCGGAACGATCTACTAAAACTCTTCTAATAGAGAGTTTTAGTAGATCGTTCCGATGACTCCGATAACGATACCCGATACTCTGCCTCCGCCTTTGCGCTTACATATATAGTATCGTTATCGGGGGTATCGGAGGTATCGGAACGATCTACTAAAACTCTTCTAATAGAGAGTTTTAGTAGATCGTTCCGATGACTCCGATAACGATACCCGATACTCTGCCTCCGCCTTTGCGCTTACATATAAAGTATCGTTATCGGGGGTATCGGAGGTATCGGAACGATCTACTAAAACTCTCTAATAGAGAGTTTTAGTAGATCGTTCCGATGACTCCGATAACGATACCCGATACTCTGCCTCCGCCTTTGCGCTTACATATATAGTATCGTTATCGGGGTATCGGAGGTATCGGAACGATCTACTAAAACTCTTCTATATAGAGAGTTTTAGTAGATCGTTCCGATGACTCCGATAACGATACCCGATACTCTGCCTCCGCCTTTGCGCTTACATATAGTATCGTTATCGGGGTATCGGAGGTATCGGAACGATCTACTAAAACTCTCTCAATAGAGAGTTTTAGTAGATCGTTCCGATGACTCCGATAACGATACCCGATACTCTGCCTCCGCCTTTGCGCTTACATATATAGTATCGTTATCGGGGGTATCGGAGGTATCGGAACGATCTACTAAAACTCTTCAATAGAGAGTTTTAGTAGATCGTTCCGATGACTCCGATAACGATACCCGATACTCTGCCTCCGCCTTTGCGCTTACATATATAGTATCGTTATCGGGGGTATCGGAGGTATCGGAACGATCTACTAAAACACTTCAATAGAGAGTTTTAGTAGATCGTTCCGATGACTCCGAGAACGATACCCGATACTCTGCCTCCGCCTTTTGCGCTTACATATAAAGTATCGTTATCGGGGGTATCGGAGGTATCGGAACGATCTACTAAAACACTTCAATAGAGAGTTTTAGTAGATCGTTCCGATGACTCCGAGAACGATACCCGATACTCTGCCTCCGCCTTTGCGCTTACATATATAGTATCGTTATCGGGGTATCGGAGGTATCGGAACGATCTACTAAAACACTTCAATAGAGAGTTTTAGTAGATCGTTCCGATGACTCCGAGAACGATACCCGATACTCTGCCTCCGCCTTTGCGCTTACATATATAGTATCGTTATCGGGGGTATCGGAGGTATCGGAACGATCTACTAAAACACTTCAATAGAGAGTTTTAGTAGATCGTTCCGATGACTCCGAGAACGATACCCGATACTCTGCCTCCGCCTTTGCGCTTACATATATAGTATCGTTATCGGGGTATCGGAGGTATCGGAACGATCTACTAAAACACTTCAATAGAGAGTTTTAGTAGATCGTTCCGATGACTCCGAGAACGATACCCGATACTCTGCCTCCGCCTTTGCGCTTACATATATAGTATCGTTATCGGGGGTATCGAGGTATCGGAACGATCTACTAAAACTCTCTATTAAGTCTTTTCGCACGTGCCCGAACCTTCTTGAAACTCTGATCTTGCAGAGCACGAGACAGCACGAGCCGTCTCGGGCAGTGCCGCCGGCAGTGCCGTCTGCCACTTGTCAACTAAAGTTATGGCAGCTTGACGCATGCGCCGACCGCTTGGTGAGATCGGTTTATTGTGGCAGCGGTTCCATAACCAAACTGGTTGGTGAGGTCGGTCTATTGTAGGCCTCGCAATCCATGCTATAAAGTTTTTTTTTCTTTTACGTTTTGCGAAATTTCTAGTTATTTTTATTTCATCGCAAACTCCACAGTGGATCCAGAGGTGCATACACTATTCCTATTTTATTTGTTAATGATAATAATAGCTGTATTCAACATCTGTCTGGGAAGGTGTTTTACACTTCATGATTGAATGCACAAAACCAAATTGATCGAATCCGTAAACTTTACCCCTCTTCTTCCCAAAGGGCTGCAATGTTTTTTGTTTTTTTTTTCTCAGATGACGTGGATTTTTTGCAGAATATATTTAAAACAAAATATTAGCAATAAAAAAAGATTAAGATGCGATTTTCTGCAAACAAAAATTAAAAATAAAGCTTTGCAAGAAATAAAAATGTGATGGTATGCTGCACAAGCTCGTCGAGAATTACACCGACCGCTTGTCCCGGGTCAAAAGCAAATTAATCTGTAACATTCTTGTTTATACGTCAACTAAAGTGGAGTCGAAAAACTTCTAACCCATGATCCTTTTATGGTTCATAAAAGGGTGTATATATTTTTTTAATTTCCAGTATTGCAGCAATGCATTGCTCGCGCCTTTGCAGGAGTAAGAAGAAAATTGTAAAAAAAATGCTTACAACAAAATGAAGCAATACATGAGACCAAAAAAAGGATCCCTAATTATTGCGGAACATCATCAAAAATTATCATTTGCAGAAACAAATCCGCGGAACGGTAATAAACGGACATCACCGGGCAACAAATTCCATATATCAGTGGCACGAGGGGAAAAATGTATTTAAACATATATGTACATGCGTGAACATGCGAAAGATTTAGGTGGTGGTAGGCTTCTTTACAAATCTACGCCCGCAAATAAAAGAGAAAAAAATTAAGAACACATTTTGTGATGCGAAAACGTAATGAGCTGATGTGCAGAGTTTTTAGATGGCTATATAGCCTCCTACGTACTTCTTGCTCTCTCACAATTAGAATGAATTAAGTAATCATCAGAATTTTAAGTTGCAATTTGAAGCACGTCTCTAAGTTTCGATTGTCGAGAGAGAGAGAGAGAAAAAAAGAAAGAGAGTGAAATGGTTTTTTTGGAAAGATTGTTTCAGATTAGTTCCTACACAGCCGACGCTATGATCTCATGACTCCAATCTCATGAAGCCAATCCAATCCAATCCAAGGGCTAAACCAATCACGCGCAGACAAAAGCGCGGGATTGGTTTAGTCGTAGATAAGAAACCCATAAAGACGACGAAAGCCGTGACGAGGCGCTTTTGGCGCTGTTTTTGGTGATCCCATTGTAGCTTTTGGGATGCTGTCGGACTTGGATTGATTAAAACGACGGATACACAGGTCATCGCGAGCGATACTTTTTGCAGGGTATATTTCTGTACACACCGACTGATATCAAAGTTTGGCTTCAAATTTGCCTCGAGTTAGTATCTTTGGCCAGTTCGAAAATATTAGCGAATTAGAGTTAATATAGGCACTAAACGAAAATACAAATTAAAGCTTGGACACGGAAATGTATCGTCGAAGAAGCAAACTTTAGTTGTGAAGCTTGGTGCGTAAATTATAACATATATATAGCGATAGATCGATTTGTACAAGACGACGGTAGTAACGTGAAAGTTTGCAGCGGAAGCACTGTATATCTAGTTGATTTCATCAAAACAAATCTCGCGCCAAGTGAACATTTTATATGGGTCTTTGTTTGAAATGAAATGCTCGAAAAATGCTTTAATACACATTGCCAACAAGTAGAAGCTAAATGGGAGCAGATAAGATTTTGTTACAAAAAATAGTATGCCAAAATCTTGCAGAGAGAACCTGGTTTTTATCATCGGAGAATGTTCAATCTGAAACAAAAAGAAGAAAAAGAATATGTTAAAAAAAACTACGCGAGGAAAATATCGAAGTTATTCGCAGCTATTTTGAAATAACGCATATGTGCAGTCAATGTGGCTTGCTACACGTTTCATAAAAAGACAACTGCCAGCCAATATTTTAAAGAAAAGTTACTTACGAAGTATCTGTGCGAGAGGCCCGCGTTGCGTGAATAAAAAATACGACAATCTAATATTATGACAGATCTCTGTATTACCTCAAATATATTGGAAAATTCTTTGGAAATCCAATACAAAACCTCACGACAATAACAGATCTACAAGTCGAAAGTGCATCCAAGAAGTTCCCCCCCCCCATCCCCTCCAGAAACGCACACGCATAAAAAAAAACATTATATTTTGAAATAGGGATTGAATGCATCCGCATTTTTCGAGCAATTTTCTGGGGTGGCGCCGTCGTGGGGATTCTGCTTTTCCCATAGTCGTTTCCCGAAGTTCGGAAAAGTTTATCTTGGCGCCATAGGATACTTTTTATGGCTAGATATAGAGTCAGATATTGGACTGGCTCAATTTAAGAACCGTATTCAAGACGAATAGGTGTTCGAATAGTGGCGTCGGGAAAATGGCGGGTTTGAGCGTCAAGTTTTAAAGAGCCCCTTTCCGTTAAGCCGTCATGATGAGGGGATGATAAATCTTTGAGGAATGAAAATACTTATAAAATGACAATTGCGCACGCAGTAATAGAGCACTATAACTCGCACCACGGTAAACTGACGACCCTGGAACTGTTCGATCGAAAATTCAATTCACTTCAATTCAATTGATGCACTCCCAGGGTCAACGATGACAGTATTGAGAGAATACAACAAAAAAACTCGCAAAATACACTTAAGATTGTTTACATGTAGGAATGCTTTCGCATTCCTACACGCGGCGTATTCCTAAAAGCAGCGCTTCACGTCTTCCTTTTTCACAAGGCGCCCTGGCGGTGACATCACGCTCTTCCACTGCGCAGGCGCGGCAAATCCCGCCAGCCTCACGACGGCTTCCGTGACGAAGCATCTGTGTTGCTGCGCTTTTCATTGCGTTTTATTTCTGAGGCACGTCCGCTTTGACCTTGAGTGCCCCTGACGGCTACCTTGACGAAGCATCCGCGCGGCTCTCCCTTTCTTTGTGTCTTATTTCTGAAGCGCGTGCTTGATGACGTAGTTTTAATGACCATCTTTCTTGGACAACGCCGACGGCTTTTTGCCTGATGGAACAAGTAAAGCGCCGTTCACACTCTTGCGACCGAGTAAGACCGAGAGAGACCAGACTGGTTTTAAGCCTTTTGCGACCTCTTAGGACCGGATGTGCAGCGGCGGAGCTGGTCCTAAGAGATCGCAAGAGGCTTAAAAACCGGACTAGTCTCTCTCGGTCTTACTCGGTCGCAAGAGTGTGAACGGGCCTTAAGGTCGTTCGCCTCAAAACCTACAGCATAGTGCAGCGCACAGAGCGTAGATTACAGAGAGTTTCCGACTGCTCGATTCAGGTCACGTGGTTTATGGGCCTCGTTTTGCAAGACGGGCTGCGAGGAGGTGCCGAACGCGTTGGTCGTCCGCAAGCGTCTCAGACTTTACGGCCGCTTTCCTCATCGCGAAGTGACATCGCAGCGCATGCGCAATTGCGACCAATCTGCGCGGTAGGCGTCCGCTATTAGATCACAAACGCTCCCCCATGGTTTCAGTTGGAACCTTTTTACAATTCAGTCTCTCTAGTGCAGACTGACGAGGACCTCTCCCCCCCCCCCCCGATATGGCAACGTGGCGTACACTAAAGTAATAAATTTAGTATTTAAACAGGAAATAACAGCTTATTACGGAGAATCACGTATTTAAAAGAAGATTGGTTCAACAACTTGCGGTTTGCATTTCGTTAAAAAAATCCCCGTTCCTCGCCGTATTCCGCAAGTGAACTCCAGCGACATCCGAGGCGCCGCGCACTCTGCGCTTTACCGCTTCACACAAACTACACACGGGCATTATTGCCCCGCTAAATTTCAGCGTGAAATTTCTGTATAGACCATTCCATTTAGCACTCTCTGGGTGGCACCATTTTGTTCGACCGCAGAGCCCTCTCCATACATTCGGGGAGTTCAACGGGTTCGGCGGGGTAAAACCAGAGAGAGGGCACGCGCCCGACTCCGCTAGCAGACGACAAACCGGGAGGTTGCCGTTCTCCATCTTTGGGCTGTATCGGCGGGCTGTACGGAACATCGAACTCTCGCCCGTGGCTGCCATTGTGAAGTTGTTCGCGTTCTTAGAATAGTTATGTCTACTCCAAAATCATCCTATAGCTCTCTGTTGTCCTATTTCTGTAAATGATCAACTAGCATATCTCTTTTCCGTTACTTAAATAGCAGTTGAGTCAGCCGGCAGTACTACCCTCAACTACTGCGTGCATTGGGGCGGGAGAGCACGTTTTTATTTATTATTTTAGACTTCCACTCATGGTCGCTAAAGGTCTACACCAGTACGAACTTTGTATAGTAAAAAAAGTACAGCAACCGGATTTACTTCTCGCCAGAGAGACCAGCCAATCTGACACAGTTTTCCCTTTTTTTTTTTTTTTCGCGGGTAGCAGCGCAGGTGAACCTGTGAGTCTTTTTATGTAGCATAGTATGGCATACCAAAATCTGCGCATCTGCGCTTGAAACTTCGAAAATGACGCGATTTTAAACAGAGTTTGCACGCCAATCGGACGCTAGCTACAGCCCACTCGGCGGAGCAGACGACATGGCGGGTGAGAGGGGGAGTGCATTGTTTTTTCTCTTTTACCCTCTCTGCTATGACCCTGATGGAACGGTCTATACACCTTTCTAAAAATCGCTCGTAGGCCGCCGCCATGTTGCTGATGCTGATGTGGCTGGTGCGACTCTCGCGCCCTCTATCAGCTAGAAATTTTCTGCCACTCTCTTGGACTCTGAAGACCCACTCAGTGCGGTTCTCTACCTACGTTTTTGCGGTTTTGCATTCGACGTTTTCTCGCCCCTCTTGAAAGTTTCCACTTAATTTTTTTTATGCGTGCTGGGTACCCTTTTTCTGTTATCTTCCATTGTGAGAAAAAGGGCTGGTAAGTGCCTGCCATTCAAGCTGTTCTGCTCGACATTCACGTGAAACGAAGAAGGTGAAGGACGTCGAACGACCCTCAACGCGATTTTGCGAACATTGTTCTCCCCCTCCCAGAGATAATCCGCGTAGAATCCTCAGTCATCTCCAAAAATAGTTGTCCGGGTGTGGGTGGGAAACGGGTCAGTCGCGTTCGTTCCTTTGTATGGTGCTGTCATGAAAAAAGAAAGCTCTCCCCAAAACGAAGTCATATTAGATTCCGTCCGATCGGATCGTCAAGATGTGACTGTCGTCCACTGTGACTGTGATATTTGAGATCTTTTTAAAAAAAATTATTTTCAGATAACGCTGCATTGTGTGGTACGTACAATATATTGTTCGAATGTTAAAACTTGCTAAATTGTATGTCCGTGGCCTGTCTATTGGTAAACACGTTATTTGTGAGCGTGAAAAATGCATACCTTTCGGTTATCTTCTGTTGTAAATTATTTTCGACAGCTTTGTCGTTTCACACGCGGTTAATCGGGCGGGACCGTCAAAACTTATCGTAAAAAATAAAAACGACAACTAACATTCCAGTCGCATTTGTTCTGTCGCGAGCGTACCTAACAAAAATAGTTTACAGTTTATTTATTTTTTGCTTTTTTGATTTTTTAAATGTGGTACAATGCTTTTTCCATGTCCTCGGAAAAATACATTCACCATAAAACACAAAATACAGCGGGAAAAGACGAGAATTCAGCCGCCAGCAGTGTTTGAAACTGCGCCTACGCAGGTTGCGCCTGTCGAAATCACAGTCCACTCCTTTAGGGTTTGCAGGGACGACGGTGAGAGTCTAGCCTCAAACCCAGTGACTGGGCTCGAAAACGGTTTGTTGTCCCTGGGGTCGAGTGTTTGTTGGAAAGGTGTATACACGTCGCGGTGTTACGTGACAGTGTGAAAACGCGTGACGCGGTCACGTGACCTCACATCACACCGCGACGTCGCGTGCCCCGACGATCCGACACGAACAACACAACCGGGGAATCCGCCGCTAAACCTCGCCAATACGGGCTGTCGCCGTAAACACTCAATAGTGTCGGGGGTAGTGTGCGCCGAAGCCATACCTCTTAGAAGACAGGGCCGGCTCCTTTCTCACCATGATGTCATCGGTGATGTATCCACTCAGCAGCGACGGCTATAGGTTGTGTCAGCGTCGCCGCTCGCGCGGCGACGCTCGTCTCGCAGCGTCACACAATGAGCGCGACGCTAGCACGCGGTGGCGGCAAGACGCACGCATCTGACGCTTTGCGGCGTCGCTCGCCGAGCTTGAGCGTATATGCCACTTGGGGGCGGAGTCGGGGATTAAATAACAGTGACGTCATTCGGCGGCCATGTCTTCTTAGGTGGTATTGGCTGGAGCATCTGCCTGCATAGTTGGTTCCGGGATCACCGCCGTTCTCGAAATCATGCTCCGAACCTGAAAACTTACGAATTCAAAGAATGCTTCTAAACCAACTGTGTCTCCTATACAATTTTCTTTTTTTTTAGAGCCCAGCTTTTAGGCGTTTGTTTCCGGGTTGAGCGGCGTCGGCGTCGGCGTAACCGCGCGTTGCATTATGGGACGTTTCCCCGCTGACGTTAGCGGGGAAATTATCCCGCTAAATTTAGCGGAAAAAGTTTTCGATTAAATTTAGTGGGAAAATGTTTCCGCTAAATTTAGTGAGGAAATGATTCCGCTAAATTTAGCGGGAAAGTTTCTCCGCTTAATTGAGCGGGGAAGTTGGCGTCACGTGACCTCAACACCTATTCAGTTTCTCCGCTAGATTTAGCAGGAAAAATGACTCACGACTTCGTGTCACATCACCGATGAACAAATTCAATATGTCGACATTGTAATAATCTCAAGTCTTGTGCTTATAATGTTGTGATAGCGATCATTTTCTGTGCATTTGTGTTTCTCTTTTGATTGCTGTATTATTTTCTATCTTTGTTGCTGCTGGTGTAGGTAATCAGGAACCCGTCTATCTGTACCTCATAGTTTTTTTTTCCTGGTCGCCACCATTATCTTTTGGTGAAATAAGCACTATCATTCTTATTATAGACGCTTTGCAGCAGCTGTGCATGAGCGCCGCCATAACTGACCTTCAGTTTTTGTTTCCCATTATTCTGTTTACTTCACTTCTTTATTACCATAGCAGGCCAGGTTATTGCCATCTTAGATTTTATTCTGTATTTCTTTCCAGCATTGGCCTTTGTGGAGGCTCGTCCACACCAATTTCAGTGCCTCGGTATCTCGCTAAAACAAGAGAAGGTCAGCCATGGCGGCTGTATTCTGGCGCGTGTAAAGCGTCTATAGCATTCTACTGAAAAAAGAGCAAAAAGATTGAATTCCACTGACCATTTTTTACTACATTTTTTCAATTGATCGGACACAAGGAGTTTGTATAGCCAATACCCGAAGCTCCAAAGTTGACTTAATAGGATCTGTTTTGTCACCACCTATTTTTCTTTTCAACATCTTTGTTAACGACATGTCCAAAGCAGTCTCCACACCTTTCCAATACCCGGATGGCACGGTTTTTATCTCGGTCTACCTTGATCCAGCTGCTGCAATTACTTAGCTTCAGAACGACACTAGCCGCTTACACAACTAGTTTGAAGCTTATTGTTTTACAATAAACGTGTCTAAAACCAAGCTTGCCTGCTTTCATCATCACTTTAAACTTCGTACGCACAACCAGTCATTTTTGATGCATACGTCTGTGTGTATTTCTTGCAATTGCTGTCCTGTCTCTTACCCTGACAAGGTTAAATATCTAAGTATAGAATTTGGCAGTGATATGTCTTGGAATACGCATTTCTCACAGCTTTGAAGAAGACTGCAGACTATGCCTTGTTTGTTGAGCAATACACAATCCTTAAAACCTAGTTCTATCAAAAAGACAACAGCTCTAGCGTTAGCATACGGAATTTTACGTTATGAAATAACACGTTTAATTAAGACGTAGTTTTGGAGTCTAATACAAAGCAAAATAGATTCAATTTTGAGAGGATTTTTAAGAAGCATTTTTAGAATCATTGTCTCTGAACCAGCATTAAAAACCGAAGAAGAAAAACTACCTCAACTAAGCTTCGTCATTATTGAAGGCTCCATTGGTTCTCACAGTGGTCTTCAAGTAATTCTTAAGCGATAACTTTAAGATACCCATGCTTTCACCAGATCCCTGACACGCACAGGACGATATTAGATACCTTTTGTTGTGATGGAATACGGGAAGAAGGTCCGGAACTTCTATGTACCTTCGATTTTCAACAGCCCACCAGACGACGTTGATGATGCGAACTCGCTGCAGAAACTGAAACTAGTTTCTTAGCAAAACATCGTGAATTTGGGTGTCCGTGTGTGTGCGCGTGTCTCTGTGTGTATTTGGCGTGCTCGTGTACGAACGAGGTCACTTTTCTTTCTTTTCTATTTCTGCTTTCTTTATCCTCGTACGTATCTTAGTCTGGAAATGATAGCAAAAATAAACATGATTATTATCATCATCAGCAGGAGCAACATCGTCGTCGTCGCCGTCGTCGACATCACCATCATCATGACCATCATTATTATTATTATTATTATTGTTATTATTCATTTCACCTTAAAGCGGCTTCAAAGTGCGCTTTGAGATCACCGTTTTATGGTCATAACTCAATCAACGAGTTCTAAGCATCCTAAAAAAGCGAAATTACATTTGCGCGGCCTATTAGCGGATTAAAAGTACTAAAAGATCCCTACACTCATCTTTGGCGCAGAGCGATAGATGGCGTTACCGAACCTTGCTGAATACGGTCGAACGACGGTCGGTGCTTGTCAGCAACTCGCCAGCGATGGGTTCCCGCGCGGACAAGCAGCCGACCAGCCACGCTTGTTCAGGCGGTAACTCATCATTCACGAGTGGCTGACAAGCGCAGTCCGTCGTTTGACCGTATTCAGCAAGGTTCGGTAGCGCATCTGTAGTTCTGCGCCAACGACAAGTGTCGGGGTCTTCAACACCTTTTAATACGCAACTCAGCCGTGCATAAATGTAATTCTGTTTGTTTCTTTTTTCTTTTTTTTTTTGGGGGGGGGATGCTTAGAATTTGTAGGTATAGTTATGACCATAAAACGAGGATCTCAAAACGAACTTTAGTGCCCCTTTAAGCACAGACGCAACCAACGCTACGAGCTGCTGACACTAATCAGACAGCGCCTAAAGCACGCGACCATGGTGTTCACCATGATTCTGTACGTGTTCTATCATCGCTGGACCAATAATAGACAAAAACGGACTCGTGGCTTGCGCTTTTGGTACTGCTTGATCGGTCCCATTACTTCATAACTTCAGCGTCCGGCGTCCGGACTTAAGCTGGAATGAAGTATATTTTGTCATGACTCTAGACAAATACGCATACGTTTTTGTTTTTTTAATTGTAGTCCTGTGGGGCATTTCTACAAGAACTTGGAACCGGTGCCATATCACGATTTTGACAACAGACTTTAGAAAGATTGATGGAAACGAAATTTGATCAGCTCTACTTTTGAAGTTGACTTGATTGTCAACGAACGTTAAGATGAGATAACATCTTACGCCATTAATGTCGAAAGTGTTTTGCATGCAGCAGACCCTTTTCAAAGGTCCGTCTAAGTGCTCTTTGCACAGCCAAACCCGACGTTCTAATGGCGGCACTATATTCCGTTCACCCATAAGCTGAGACTACAGTCAAAGCTACAAGCGCGAGCTAGCCCAAGCTCCTGGATTTGAGACGTGCATTCCTAGCGCGAGTGCTCGCTTTCCGGAAGAACGCTTGAAAGCAGCGACCTCGAGCTCTCGTGCGTGTGGCATTGGCTGCTGTCTCAGCGGGTGAACGTAGTATACACAGCTTCTCCACATCAGAAAAAGCGAACGTCTTCGAAAGCATAGAGCAGAAAGCGGAAAAGATTTTGGTCCTTTTACGTTGCCTTCTGATTAACAAAATCGAGGGTGCTTGATTTAGGCGAACATTATTTCTTATCACCAAAATAGACCGATCTTACTAAGCGTTGGGCGCATGCGTAAAGCCGCCATAACTTTAGTTCACAGGAGGCAGACGGCCGTGGACGCGAGGGCTCGTGCCTTCTCGTGCTCTACACGCGAAGAGCTCCAGCGAGGTTGTCGCACATCAAAAAAGACTAAAGTTCCCTCGATGCATTGCGGCAACGGTGGCGTAGTCAAACTGGCTGATGAGATCGGTCTACTAGAAAGTCAATATCGGACCTTTCGGGGCCGCTACAAGATGACTCTGACTTCTTAAAAGGGTCTAAGGAGACCGAGACCATTAACGAATGATAAACTAAGCATTTGGCCATCGAAACATGGTGTCGCATCAAATTATTCACATCTACGCGTTATGTGGTAGAACACTGCTAACTAAAAAGTAACTGACGGAATAGTCCGAGCCTTATTCAATCTGTGTTCTTTTCCACGTATGAGTACGAACAAGAGCTCTTTCGTTATAACTTCTAAAACAAACAAGCACCCTTCTGTACGTTGGCATTGCCTGATGCGCGTTTGCTTTGCAGGCGGAGCACGCACTTCAGAGCAACAACAGCTCCTGTTCGCCTAATTGGAGGGGACAGGGCGGAAGGTAGCGCTCTTCGCTCAGGATTTACGTAGCCAACGTGACTGCTGCGTTGCCGGCGTTGCCCGCTTTCAGTCGCTCCCTCCCTCTCTTTCTCTCTCTCTTTTTCCTTTTTTTTCGCTTTGTTTTACTTTTTTACTTCCGATTCTAGGTAGTTTCTTTTTTAGTTGGTATTTAGCATATCCTTCTTTCCTTGTGCTTTCTGCTCCTCGACGCCATTGCAGTAAATCTCGCCAGTGCTCGTCCGTGTCTCCGCGCAGTCACGCCACAACACGTAAAAAGAATCGATTAGAGGGAATAGTCAGATAAAAAAAAGGAAAGCCATTCGCGGTTCTAGGTTTCCCAGTCCGCTGGATTCCTAATGAAGTGAGGCGGAAGAGGGTGTTCGGAGGCAAGTCCTCGTTAGAGATTAATGTTGTTTGGGCGAGGGAGTCTACTAGAATGCTACCGTAGCCTCAGGAAGGAGAGTTTGGGATCAATACCATTACCGAGAGGTGTTTCTGGAGCTGGTCAAGGGAGGCCTGATACAGGAAGACTTCCACTACAAACTATTTTTGTTTTGGTGATTTTTTTGTTTGCCGTTATTCAACTGTGTCACGAGGTGATGCGTTTGGCGATTCAACACGGAAGTCACTAGTGTATTCTGTAACGCCATGCGTTGGGGGTTTTCCAACGGTTTGTCAGTGTAACAAATATCTGTCAACAAAACAATGCGACAGCTGGCACACTGTGCTCACTTATAACTTCAGTTTCCTGCGTTGCTGGTTTATATTTTTCAAAATTCGGTGGTTTATCTTTTTTCCACCGATTCAGTGCTTTTAGGTGCCTGTTTACGGTGTCATAAAACAGGTTGGTGGTGTTGGGGCTTGTGTTAGATAAACTGCTACATTGACATGAGAGTCTCCGACCTTCATGGAACATGCACGTGTTTTGATTGCATGAAAATTGTCCCGGCACCAATAACATAAGGAATCTATATGAGCCAGTTGTCTCCGAAACAATCAGCTGCCTTTCTGACAGTTCAGTTCAGGTTGTGGAAAATAATTATATTAAGGTCTTTTAGAGCGCAGCTCTTAGGCGCCCATTTCCGGGTTGAGCGGCGTCGCCGTGGCCGTTGGCGTCGGCGTAATTGCGCGCGTTGCATTATGGGAATAATGCAGCCGGGCGTAACCGCGCGTTGCATTATGGAAAAACGTTTCCGCTAAATTTAGCAGGAAAATTTTTCCGCTATAAATAGCCGGAAAATTTTCCACTAAATTTAGCGGTAAATTTTTCGCTAAATTTAGAGTAAAAATTTTCCCGCTAAATTTAGAGAGAAAATTTCTCCGCTAAAGTTATCGGGAAAATTTTCCCACAAAATTTAGCGTGGAAATTTTCTCTAAATTTAGCGACACTTTCCCTGCTAAATTTAGCGGGAAATTTAGCGAAACTTTCCCGCTAAACGGAGGGAAACGGGAGAGGAGGACGGGAAGGTACGGAGGGGGAGGAGGGGCATACCCTCCCCTCCTCCTCCTCAAGAGCTGCGCTCTAGTTCGGCATTACAGGGAATTGTAAACGTCTCAGTTTTTCTGGTGAAGCTTAGGTTTTTCTCAGTCAAAGACAGCTTAAATTTCGTGTTTTTCTGCTTGCGCAGATTTTGAAAAAGCCTACTAGGTGTTTTTTTTTCTAGAAGACTTATTGGTAGATTATAAATATAGTATCCGGTGCTTTTGCGAAGACTTTCAAAAATCCTAAAAATTAGGGCGATTGAAGAAAAAAGAAACTGTCTTCGGGAACAAACTACCAGCCACGGCGGACGTCGGGAATCACCAAAAACATACTAATTAGCCAACTAATTAATTAAAATTTGTTAAATACCTTTTTAGTTAGTGGAAATAGACATATGGTTCTAATTAGAAAGTTGCTGAGCGTTATCGAAAACCACTAAATCAGTCATTTTCAGAAACACTTTGAGCGCGTGAGAAGAGTAGGTAGCGCACTAAAGTTACCACTCGTGGAGCAGGTACAAGGCTGGGGCTAGATAAGAGGCGGAAAAATCGCGCGGGCGCCTTACCGCAGCCGCTAGCCTTGTACCTGCTCCACGAGTGGTAACTTTAGTGCGCTACTACTCTTCTCACGCGCTCAAAGTCTTTCTGAAAATGACTGATTTAGTGGTTTTCGATAACGTTCAGCAACTTTCTAATTGGAACCATATGTCTATTTCCATTAATTAAAAAGTTAATTAACAAATTTTAATTAATTAGCTGGCTAATTATTATGTTGTTGGCAATTCTTACGTCCGCCGTGGCTGGTAGTTTCTCACAGTTTTTTTTTTTCAAATGCCCTATCTTTTAGGGTTTTTGAAAGTCTCGCAAAAACCTAAAAACATACCAGGTATAAATATATATATATATATATATATATCATATATCAGACTTGTGCCTATCTCAAATAGTTTTTGAAGTATTTTGCAAATACTTTTGATCGAGAGTATTTGATACAGTATTTTAATTAGATGTCTTAGTATCTTGTACTCATTATCTCAAATACATATTTGAAATTCCGCCATTTTCCGAGTTTTTTGGTATGAAGTGGCATGGGCGTGGCACGAGTAAACGTGACCATTCGTTCGAGCAACTAGATCCTGTTGCTAGCTCCTATAAGCTACTGTGACTTAGATTGAGCTCATGAAAACATCTCTTTTGTGCCGAATGTGACTTATATTTCACCCCAAAGTTCATACATTGAAGGTTTTCACCTCGTCTTTCCATAGACGCCTTTTTGTTTCCTAGAGTTCCACCCCCAAAAATTCTCAAACAAAAGGGTTTTTACGGAAGTAAAGATTGCCACACTGAGGCGCAACGCAGAACAAGAAACGACCCACGAAAATAATGCAGACTTCAGTGTCAAGAAAATAACATATAGAAGAAAATGCGAAATTAAACACAAAAATAAGACACTTTTCTTTTCTTTTTTTTTTTGCTTGTTGCATTTGCAACAGCAAGACGTCGAGGTATTTTTTTGTTTCTTTTCTTTTTGTCATCAGTCCGGCACCTATTGTTCTCGCGAACACTGTCTGTAAACGAACATTGGAAAGCAGAAAACAGGACAAGAAACGAACTTCAAGCAGGACGACCCCTCAAAATATCAACAAGGCGTTCCCCAACGTTGAGCGTCTTTCTGAACGCAACCTACTTGAAGAAGGTGTGGCCTGTGCCGTGGCTATTATATGGGCTCTTTTTGTTATCTATTCACTCATTTCCGTATCCCAAGTTTATTTATAGTGAACTCCCCATATAAGGATTATGGACTGTAGTTGAACGATGCGCCTCGCTTGCGTGGCCGATTCTTCTTCCGGCCATCGAGGTGAACGGACGGCGAATCATGAGCTCCTACAGAGCTGCGATAGCGGCCCAACCACGCCGCGGTGCCAGGCACAACGCTGCAACATCGGACTAACAGATAATCCTGCCTCCACTTCCGACTAACTCTGCGGTGATGAACACCGTTTTCCTGCATGCTGACGTCCATGGGCGCCCATACCGCGTCGAGGAGTTCCGTGACATCGTGGACCAACTGGTATTGCTCACAGAGGTTCTCGCCTTGGGGGCGTACCAGATGAACCACGTCTGGGTCGTGACTTTCATTTCATCGGAAGGCAAGCGGAAAGCTCTCGTGGCGGGCGACCTTGTCGTGAAGGGAAGGCGCTGCCTCGTCATCAACCCCTGCAAGCGGGACATCCGCATCAAGCTGCATTGGCTGCTTGTCCACGCCCCCGACGATGAAGTGAGGGTCACTCTTTCACCTTCAGAGAGGGTCATTTAGGTGGGGACAGAAAAGTTGCAGGTGCAGGAGTTACGGGCTTGCAGGTCAATGATACGTACTGTCGTCATTCGTTTCAAGCCCGGAGTCAGCTTAGACGAACTGCCCCATCAGCTGAAGATCGCCGGAGGGCTGGCGTTTGTTGTTGCGCCGGGAAGGGCACCGCTCTGCTTGCGTTGCCAACGGACTGGTCATATCCGCCGTGAATTCCAAGTGCCAAAATGCAAAAGCTGTCACTGTTTCAGCCAAGAAGCTGACTGATGCGTGAAGACTTGTGGCCACGGGTTCCGGAGGAGACGACGCCAACGCCGAGCATGTCATGGAGGAGGCTGATGTAGAAGAGGCATTCAAGGAGGCGGTTTCCGCTATCAAGATGACCTCGTAGCCTATGTACAAGACGGAATTCGATCTAACTACGCCGGAGCACTGGCTGAAGATGGTTGACACTCCACCGGTCGCCTCGATCGCTGAGAAGTCTAATGAAGCGACGGCGCATGAAGACTGCTACAACGGAAACCGAGAAATCGACGAAGAACCTGGAGGAGCTTCAGGACAACGAGGTCTATATGGCTGACGCTAGCGCGCAGGCCACGAAACGGCCACAGGAGCATGACGTAGGTTCGTCAGCGGTTAGAAATCACGTACATCCAACGGAGCCGCTAGGGAAGACGACAGCGCAGGAGAATCAAACCGCTTCGAGCCCCTAAGACCATGCCCGAGTAAATGGGCCCGAACAAGCCGGCTGGCTGATGGGGTTCCGAGCCGCCTCATGGTGAAAGTCTCCATAAAACATGTTAGTCCCTGACTCGCCAGGACGGCAAGCCTTCTCGATAAGCTGAAGTTAACGACTGAATGTCAGCGGTTTCACTTCGCGCCGCAAACAGTATCAGGTCAAGAGGTTTCAAATTGACAACGGTATTGACTTCCTCGCGATTCAGGAGACGAAGGTTGAAAGTGAAGATGAGACCACTCGCCTGTCGGCGCTTTTCTTACATTACCTTGATGCTTGTGTCTCGCACGCGAAAGAACCTTCCGGCAATGTATGTTGTTTCTACGTGTCTTTAAACGTGCATGTTCAATCTGTTCAACGTAGACAATGACATCTGTTTTGTTATTTGTGACTGTAGCACTGTTAACGTCCAGTACAGAAATATAAATGCGTGCGCACCAAATGATACTAAGGGAAGGAAAATATTTTTCGAGTGGATCTGTTCGTATTTAGATTGGGAAAGGGAAATTATATTGCTAGGGGACTTTCAACTGTCTTTGAGATGTGAGATATCGTTCCACTGAAACATGACAATCCGATAGGAGCACGAGCGTTTTAAAAGAAAAGACAGCGGAATTTTCATTACAAGATGTCGTGAATTACACCAAAGAAAAATATAAACTTAAGGTACACTCATTTTCAATCCTTAAGTCATGCTCGCCTTGCGAGAGCATATGTGTCTATTGAACTTCTAACTGCTTACGACGACTATAACGTGTGGCCGGTTTTCTTTTCCGATCACGCGTTGGTTCCTTTCAGTCTTGATGAGATAAAAGAAAAGCCTAGCTCTCGTTGGGAGCTCTGGAAGTGTAATGACAACCATCTTAAGGATGAAGTTTTCCGTGACATGGTTGACAGATTGTTCAGTGAAACGCCTAATATAAGCGAAAGCGCGAGTGAATATTGGGAATGGTTTAAACCTGAACTTAAACTCAGTTCGATAGAATGTTCTACCACGCTTACGTACTAAAAAAAGGTCGGGGAAAAGTTATTAATAGCAGATCTTATACATCATTTCAACTTGAACGTGAAAATCTGGGAAAGTTTACAGATTCTCTCAAGTGTGTTAAAGATAAAATATCTGAACTATAAACCGTGAAATATAAAGGAGCCCTTGTTCGAGCTCAAGCTGACAGGTACATTCTTGGCGAACGGCCCACCAAACGGGCATTATAGGCTGAAGCTAACCATGTAAAACAGAAAAACATCGCAGAAATAAAATACGATGGCCAGCCGTGCCATCGTCCAGACGAGATAGAAAAGACATTCACTGAATATTATATCTGTCTCTTTGGTTGGAAGGATAATGGTAGTGACTCGCAGCTTGAAGATTATCTGTCAGTGATGCCACGTCTAACCGCAGAGATAAGGAGTGTAAGGAGTGGCTGGAGAGCCCATAAGTGTGGCTGAAGTAGATCCAGCGATCGACGAGCGAGCATCCAAAATGTTTCCGGGACCTGACGGTCTTACTGCATACTTTTATAAACAATAGAAACACGTCATACCTGGTTATCTTCACGCAATAATATTGGAAGCGAATGAGATAAAGAAGTTGCATACTGTACTAATCCCCAAAAACGACGACGAGCAAATGTTAGGAACTACAAGCTAATAGCGCTTAGGAACGTTGATTACAAGGTTTTAACGAAAGTCTTAGCCCGGCGGTTACAAAACGGTGTGAACGAACGAGTAGGAGGGCACCAAATCTGTGATAAAAGAGGGAGATCTATTTTGACAAATGTTCACACTGCGAGGAGTGTACTTGAGATATGTGACGACGAGCTTGATCAAGTTGTCATGCTTCAGATTGATCTGGAGAAGGTATTTTACCGTGTGCAGCATCCTGTAATGTATAAAATACTGAAGCATGTCGGGGTAGGCGAAGTCATAACAAGCTTTGTTCAAATGGCATACACCGCGTGTACAACACAACTTATAATTAATGGGAGGCCAACTACGCGAATTCCTGTGAAATCATCCGTCGAACAGGAGTGTCAATTGCCGCTAATGTTATTTACTCGTAGTATCTATTTAGAACCCTTTTTAGAAATGTATTTAAAAAAGTTGCATAAATGGGTTTTCACTCCAAAACATAGAAGTTAAACTGCTGTCTTACGCGGACGATGTAGCCATATTTTGTAAAGATAAACATGTATAACAGAAGCCGTGCGTGAAGGGAAACATTATTGTGAACTGACGGGCGCGGCACTAAATTAGCCTAAGTGTTGTGGCCTCTGCCACTGAACATGGGCCACTCAGTCGGCCGTCTTCCAAGAGATAAATTTTATAACTGTGCCAGCCAAGTATCTGGGCGTTCCGGTAGAGCACTATAAAAGGTCAAACGCTTACTCGACTACAGTAGTTAAGGAAACACGTGACAATGCCAGTAAATGGGGATGATAGGATTTGCCAATTTTTACACGGGCCAGTTTTTGCAATATATTTTTAATCGCGTTATTTTGGTAACGTACTCTAAGTTTTAGCGTGCTCGAGGGTAAATGTGCGGAAGTTGCATCGTGTATATGCATTGTTCATCTGGCCGTCGAAATAAAAAGGGAATGACGCGACAATTTTTTTCGTCGCGTTTATGTTTTTCAGAGATCAAACCAATTCCATTCTTAGTGTTGCAATTCAGACTAGACTGCCATATGAAATCCGCTAGTTTATTGTGTTTTTTTTTCTTACTGTCGAAGGCAATGTAGAATTGGTAGTTTTCTACGAGAAGGGGTTGATGCGTGTCGTTTCCTGCAGGCGCGTTCTTCACTTGATTACTCGTCAACTCTGACTCGCAGCGTTTAAGGCACGAAGTTATTCAAAGAGTATTTCCGGTAACGTTGTATCGCTTCATCTTCCAGGCAGACCCAGGGCATGACGTTTTATTCATAGTACACAGAATGTCAATTCCGCCTTCAAAAAAACGTGTTCTTTGTTGTTGTTGTTGTTGTTTATGTTGCATACTAATTGTTTTCCTGTTAAAGCCTGGCTCGTAAAGAATATATTTTAGTTTCTTCGAGTGTTCAAATGTTTCTGCGAAAAATCAGAAACCATTGAACACGTATTTTTAGACTGCTGCGATACCCTTCTCTACAAGGACGTTCTCCAACGAAGTATTAAAAAAGACTTCGCTCTGACCCTCATGGCATTAGATTTCTACCCATGGAAGAAAAAAAAGCCTGACACTCCTGTTCACGTTGTAATGATCCTGGGCCTGTGTGCTATATGCATACCTGCCAACTCTTCCGAATCTTCAGTAAAATGTACAAATTGGGACTAATTTTACGATTTTACAAATCTTGCTTCGAATTTTACGAAGAAAAATGATAAAAAGAGGCCACTGCTGGCCGTACCTTGCACCACCACAAGAGGGCGATAGGTACCGTCCGCGGCAGCGTCATGGTTTCTACTATCCGTCTATCTGATGGCCACGAATCCAAAACAAATCCAAAGCCCAAAGCCTTTGTTCGTGTGTTTGGAGGTGCACATTGGTTCGGCGTGTTCAGCCATGGTTCGGCCTCGCTGTTTCGGCCAGTTTCGCGGCGAGCAGTCCGGCGTCTTGTAATCGTTGTAGCATTCCCCTAGTCGCGGTGGCTTCGCGGCACAATGGCGAGCTCGCAAACCTCAAAAGAGGTACTTTCAGGTGTTCCTGAAGTCCTACACATTGAAACTCCTGTGCTTCGTGCCGTCCAAGAAGGGAGAGCAGTTTGGATTCTGTACAATGTGCACGTGTGATGTAAGCATTTCGCACGGTGGCAAGCCTGATATTAAGCTTTCGAAAACAGGCGAGAACTTTGTAAAGCAGGCGAAATCAGCATCAGAAAAATCGCTGACAAAATAAACCATATTTCTTCCCGAAAAGTACCTGCCTCTTACTACTACTATCCTCCCCCCCCCTCCCCTTCTGCGGCCGCAGGAGTTTTTACCAATTTGAAAGTCTGCAGGTTGGCAGGTATGTAAATGGCGAAGCAGAATGGCTGTGCAGAATGCAGATCCGAATGCTCATTTTGTGCGAATGTATTTTATAAAAACTATCCGCTTTCTGAAATCTGTTTACTCAACGTTAGAATGTCCACCCGAATGGAGGCCAATCCTGGACGTACAAGAGAATGTCAAAGAATTCTAAATTGGGTGTACGCATACTGACTGGAGTTATTTCATAGCTGTGATTTTATCATTTATCTGTCCTCGTGTTTAACTGTCGAAACAGGCAATAAAAAAAGCGGCTCGAGTGGCCTAGTCAGTTGCGTGTCTGGCTCGCAAACGAAGGATCGTGGGTTTGATTTCGCCTAAATTTCTTTACATTTTTCTTTAAGGAAAATGCATTAGTTTATAAAGCGAAAGTGATTTGACACATGCGCCAACCTTTAATTCGCATTATATGTCATGTTTTAATCACTTTCATCCCAGCGTGACGTCATGTTTTACGTGAGCGTTGTTGGTTGTTCGAAATTCCCGCACCATGTCTTGTGGCTGTGACGTTATGACCCAATCGACCAATCAGGTTTTTCGAGCAACGCCAAAGACGCCGTCTTTTCTGCGACGCGATCTCCTTAACGCTATTGTGTTAAAAATATAGAACCTTAGTTATGAAAACAAAAACAACTAAAAAAATACCGCTCAATGTTTGCACTCAGAGTAGTCAGCATCGACTCGTCATATCGGCTAAGGCCGATCAACCGTCCGCAAAGTGCCGCTTACATCGAGACGGAGTGTATTTCTATTGTCATCCTATGTTGTATTTATTCCTTACGCCATTCCCGTCCCCATCTTTACGAATGAATTTCATTTTTTTCTTTTGCTTGGTTCTTAGGTTTACCTCAACTGTCGATGACGCCGGAGGAGAAGGGTCGTCATAAGCATTTCTGGAATTATGCGTGATCCTGACGGGCGCGAAAACATAAGAAATGTCTCGATGTTGGCAAAGCTTATTGTAGGATAAGTGCCGGCCGACGTTTTGTTCTGCTTTTTCTGATCAGATGGCACAGTAAGGGATGAGAGAAGTCAAAATAGAATTAAAGTGGAAGAGGAAAATATCAAGCCTTCTGTCTCAATACGAGAACTGTGATCTCAAGTTGATACATTATGGGATACCCTCCATATGAAGTAGTCGCGGTACGGGTGCCTCAACTGTAAAATCAAACATAGCAACGTGAATAAGTTTGGCTTCTCAATTACCTTGCTTTTTTTCAGATTTTTCGAAAGCAAGCCATAAAGTCTGCCAGATAAGTATCTTAATATACATTTCATGTCCTGCGCAGATGGGCTGTGGCCAAGAAAACGTGTATCTTATTATATATTCCGCCATTGGTGTTGTTTATATTACTGACCTGTTTACACCTATGTTCGATTCCCGTGCCAATCATAACCGTGAGAGAAAAAAAAAGGTCACGTGACCTTTAACGCCGACGCCGACGGCGACGCCGACGCCGACGCCGACGCTGATGCCCTCAAGCCGGAAACGGCGCCTAAGAGCTGCGCTCGAGAACAACAACGAGGTCGTTTTGGCGGTGTCGAGCCTCTGTGAAATTTCAGCTCGACAGCACAGAAGGTCCGGAACCACTGATCTCGCTGTAGGGGTTGATCGCGCATAGCTGCTCTCCTAGCCTGGCTCAGATGAAGCCCCCGGAAGTTCAATGCTTGTCCCTGAAGTCGGTCGTCAGCTGGGCTTCCTAGTCCATTCAGTCAATATTTTGGTTCAAGCTTTCTTGTGTCTTTGAGGGGGTTTTAATAATCCTGCTTCAAAGTTAATCCCGATAATAAGGCATTTTAACGTGGGAGGTATGCACACATGATCAACCAGAATCTCCGAAATTTCATTAAATGGCTTCCCAGGAGACGTCTCAGTCTACATGCGCTGTTACTGCGCAACAGGCAGGCTCTCTTGAGATGACAAGAAAAAATCCAGCGCCCTGAACGCTGTCGAAACCAGCACTTGGAAGAGTTGAATAGCATGTCCAGGCACTGAATAGTCACTTCCGGTAAAAGTCGCTTACTTACGGTTGCTTCGTACCTGTTTGCTCAATGGCCCATCCAGCTCCTTAGTGGAAATCAGTGCCCGGAACAAAATGTTTTCTGCATCGCTTTTCTTTTTTTGTATTCTATCTCTAGTCCTCATTTGGAGGCAAGCGTGAACCTTTCACAAGCATTATCTTACAATTAGATTTTTGACGGCTATGACCAGCTTAAATGGGCAATAGCACCCAATAAACGGAGTGATGACGGTATGTCTGGCTTTTTGAAAACATAATATCCAAGTAAACCATTATATACATCGCAATAATTGGTTTAATACGCAGATGTGGTGCTGTGTTTATAAATTCAGAATTATTTTAATGTGACGTTTGTAGTCGTACCGCGTGATTCTAGCAATAAAGAACTATTCTACAATAACGAAGCAAGACTATAACATTTTGACTAAAAACCCTGAGGCTGGGAAGAGAATGGATGGACAAACAGAAGGTCCCAATTTGAGACTTTGTGTTTGTCCGTCCCTTCTTTCCCAGTCTCGGGTTTTGGTCAAAATGTTCACTCAAGACCATAAACATTTAATATTACAACGATTCACTAAGCTACATTTCCTTCTGTATTCTCCCCTAAAACAACGTTTCCGGCAAAATACATTTCACGCAAATATATGAACAGGCTCCAGCACATGAGCATTATCCTGACAATGTGGTCGTTGATTTGTAAGATGTGATTTAAAGTGTTGTACTGTTTATTTAAGGAAACGAACCTGAAAATATGACCAACGTGCAATAAACATTATTATCAATATTATTATAATCATCATTATCATCATCATCATTCTCATCATCATCATCATCATCATCATCACTGCATTAGCTCGGATGTGTGGTAGTCTCCGCTGCGGCCTATCGTAAGGGGAAACGGAGTAGAGAGCTTCAGTCTCTGACAATGTGAGAAGGGCAGGGAGGAACTTCAGTTATCCCGCCTCCAGTGCGAGCTTTCTAGCTTTGGCTAGGGTTCGGCGTCTTGTGCCCCTTGAGCACTCACGCGCTTGTGACCAAAGTAAGGTGGAGAGCAGGGAGCGAGCTGCTGGAGGTCGGGCGTTTGAAGGACTAGCCTGGCCGTTCTCATTCTTCCTTTGACTAAGAAGTGAGAGCGAGAAAGAAAGTCTCTGTGTCGCCATGAAACGGCGACGCAGAGACGAAAAAAAAAAAAGACAGTGTCCTGTTTTGAGTACCCGATCACGTCCGAAGAGAGACGGTTGAACGGTCTGTCTGTGCTCACCAAGCTTTCCCCGGTCATCATTGTCTTTCCGGAAGCAGTCCGTGTGTGTTTTCCTCGGCGGGTTTCTCTTGAAAGACAGTTCCTACTTTTTTCTCTCTCTCTCTTCTGTTTCTTTTTGTTCTGCTTGCGACACGACCGCGTTGACAAACTTCATCTTTGTTTTGTCTTTGTGTTTGTTTGGTATCTTATGGTCGCTGTTTGTTTTTGACTCTACCGTCTGCCAGAACAAAACCGAAGAACTTTCTCCTAGGTTTCACCCTCGAACATATACTGTGTCTTAACCTCCGACATCTTTCTTCTTTTTTTCCTCCTTTTTTCTTTTTTTTACTTGGGCTATTTATTTTGACTTTATTTTATTGTTTAATTCTCACTCATTTCCCTATTTGGTGTTTTCATGGTGAGCGCGATGACGCCGTTACATAAACGAATATGTTTCATTGCAAATCTAGGCGTGTTTCTTTGCGACGTTTTTATTAATAAAGTTCTGTACTCCTTAAGTTCTAAGTGCATTCGCGTGTCGGCATAATAACCTCGTCTAGAACGGGCACTACCGATACATACGCTTTTGGGTGGGTTCTACATTTACTCGTTTTTGTTTGTCGCCGGACGATCCATCGCCATCGTCTCAACTGGCTATGTTGGCTCCTGACGCGCCCTTACATCGGAATAGATCCAAAAATGATGTCAGAGTGAATACGTAAAAGCATCAGTGCCGGCTCTCACCACATCGACGCTTTTCTCTTTAAAGCACTCCATGGCACTTCTAGCACTTAGAAAAAATGTATTATTGCATTCTGTGATATATCTTAGGTATCTCGATTCAATACGTTGGCTGTTAAACAAAATCGTGGAATATAACGCTGGGAGAAGGATGATTAAAGCATTTGGTGAACCGAGACAGACAATACTTGTGTAGCCATGGCATTTTTTGTTTTGCTATTTCTACACATCCGAGCGATACCTCCTTTATTGTTATGAGCCTCGCCGTTGTTAGTCATTTTTCCCAACTTACTCGCCGCTCAACCAAAAAAAAATTGGGTTGTGTGTATGTTTATATAGCCTAGAACTTGGTCTGCTACAACGGGCGACGAGTCTCCGAGCTGTAGATGATAAATTTAACCAGTGCAGTACAACCGCTAGCCTGGGGTCTTTAATGTGCATCACGCAGTAGTGATACACGACCGCACGCCGGTACGATGCTCATCCAGCTCGAAACGGGCAGAGGTGGGGATTGAGCCCAGGACCCTGGGTTCTGCAGCGCGAGCTTTCGCTCCACGTGCTCCAAGCTGGTGTGCGCTAGCCCACCCGGCCACCGATCCCCCAACTGCTAAACCAATTTGGGATCTTCGTTTTATACACCTTATACCAGCTGAGAGAATAGTTGCAATATTGGTACCATCTTCGAGACCAATAAAAGCTTAAAAGATTTGAACAATTCAAGATTAAAACGCTTCAAATTCAAATATGCTTTCTTTATTTCTCTTCGTTTGGAGAAGGGAGGCAGAGAAAAAAGCAACTCCGCTGTTGCTTGACGAGCCTCTTCTTTAGTTACCTCAATTCAGTAAAAATAACGTTATGCTTTTTTCTTGCTTGTTCTATTTCTCAATACTAGCAAGTTTCTTCCTGCAGAACGCTCGTCTCTGACGATCGAGGAATTATGCACTGAGCGGTATCGTCAACACACACGATTTTTTGTTGTTGCTGTTGTTTTTTGCTTTCGTTTTGGTGGGGCCACACTGGGACAATAAAGACCTCCTCATCCGTCACTCTTTCTATCTGGGATTTCATATACTTGGGGTCCTATCAGTCGATCTATATGCTTTCCCGACAATTGTGCACGTCCTCCTGCATCCAAATCCCCGTGGTTCCGAAGCAAACCTACTTAATTAACAAAAAAAAAATTTTTGTTTTTTGTTTGATTGATGAGGATTCCATCTAGACCATATCCGAAGCAACCCGCTCCAGCGTTCTCGAGTTCCTTGTTGTTAGGCAAATTGAGGACGCGGGTGTTTCGATTTCCAGGTTTCGTACGCGATGCAATGCGCCGTGTGTATATGGGGCCCGGAACCCTTATCCGACTGGTGTGTATAACCGCGTCCTGATTTGTGGTCCCTCGATTTCTTTCCACCTCGTGTCGTTATATAAGTGTCACGCTATTGGCTGTCGCGATCCTGGCGCTGTCACAGCATCGATGGCGGATGCGGGAGTCGCCCTCTCCGCCGCAGGCCACTACAGTCCACGGAAGCCTAAGCAACCTGCAGCTGAAACATGGCGACGACATCGACACTTGCCTTGTCTTGTACTTTTTGCCGGAACTTTCTAGACCTACCGCCAGGATCGTGACGTTCCGACAACGTAACACGCTAGCCTCCTGTGACGTCACTTCGCGTTACTTCGGGATCACTCTCGATGTATGGGTGGTATAAGACGGTACGTACACCGGCGGAAGACGCGTTCCAGGAGCCGTAGTCATGCCGATGGATCAGGTGTCCAAGAGAGTGCAAGTTCTGGAAGTAAACAGGGTGGCTCGCTAAGAACACACCAACCTTTTTACTGGGGAGGGGGACTGAACAAACAATCCGAAGTGTGAGCGGCTCCGATATCCGCTTTGCGTAACGTTTTTCCGCTTAATGCGAACACTTGTACGCATTGCGGACGGTCTGCATCGCGGCTTATAGTAACTCGTGTCTTTATTCATAAGTTGAAAGTAAACTTGGGGAATGTTTGTTTCATGGGAAAATAGCATCCATGAATTAACGGTTGCTGTCGTGACTCATAAGTTAGATAAGTTTCTTCTTAATGCAGTGGTTGTTAAGAGCTAGTTTGGCTTGATTTGTTCAATGAAGTACCTCAGCAGTATATCAGCCCGTGCTTGATACCTCTGATCCCGCAGTGATTTATTTGTTTGTTTATTTATTTATTTATTTACAATACTGATAGCCGTTGTGGGCTCTCTCTGGAATTCCTTAAATAAGAGAGTGTGTGTTGCACAGTATAAGAAAGGAATCGGTATTTTATTATCAGTTCAATGTAAACAACGATGTCACTTACAGTTATCTTTACATCACCGTATACCAACCGTTGTTTTGTCACATTGTTTTATGTTTCAATATTTACTGTAATGTGATGAAGTAATATGATAGTGTTGCTTTATTCAATCATGCAAAACTAGTTTTCGTCACATTTATAAGCATTCCGTATTGTTCTAGTTTTTTTTAAATATATGTCATTAGGAAAATCGACAAACTTCGATCAAGGCTACTCATCGTGCTGGTTCAATCTAAGATAAACTCTAAATGATTGATTGGTCCTTTTTTTATCATCTGACAAGTAAGTTGCGAAAATTTCTCATTGCCAGCAACATGACAATATCCACTTAGACTCATGTGCGTCTGTCATGAAAGCTTCAGTGGTGAAAACATAACTGGAAGCCGTGGAACAGAGTTTTGCTTTTACATCAACATAAGTTACACCATATACAGAGCATTTAGGGTCACAAAACAAATAGGAGGTCACCAAAGTGTTTCGCTATGTTGTAACCCGTAAACTTGCCAAGCCTATACGGGTCTAAAGCTCTAATCGTCTAAAATGGGCGTTTCTTGAAAGAAAAGCCTGTAAAGACCCTGTACTTTCTTAAGTTAAACATATGTCTATACAATGTTGAGTGTTGTAAATGTCGTGGGTTTTACGTTTTTAATATATGAAATACTTTTAGCGATTTTCTGGGGCTTTTAATTTCAATAGTTGTTCAAGTAATGCTCCACCTTTCGGTTATTTTAAGCCTAAAGCTATCGTGTGAATACTTTTTTTTTCTTTTTTACTATGGGGAGCTTGAGATAGGATGGTTTGAGAACAAAACCCATGAACAAAAGAAGGTTGAAACGGTGCGAATGACAGAATTACAATGGCGTAATTGTCGGAAATTTTCTTTGTTAACCCGGCCCAGATAGCCCCAACACCAGTGTTCAATCATCCGGTGTTTCAAGAATAATGGGCCTCAAGACATTTTTTTGTTTAGTTCTGAAGACACACGAAGACATTAGCTTAAAAAATGGTGATTTTTCTTCTTATCCTCACACTTTCTACGTGAAAGGCCCGCATCTCAAAAGACCGAACTATCGCGAGCTCCGCTTTCAATTTTGGTCCTTTTATAAAGTTAAATAAAAAAGCGCTATTTTATACTTAAACAATAAATATATATTCTTCAAAACCTCCCCAAAGCAAATTGTTTTTTTTTCTCGAGCTCTCCAACACGTTTTATGAATTCCGTCTGTAGGCTAAATTTACATGTGCCGGGTGTGCGCACGTACACTCAATAAGGACCACGTGTACACACAAAGGATTTCCTGTACATCGGTGCAACTACGCTGTTTCTCGTGCCTGTTTTTTTACAGACGGGTAATGCGGGCGCCGATGCGGTTTAGTTTCTTTCTGCCTCAGGAAAACGCACGTGATCAAAAGGCTGGGGCGTGTGGGCGTGTGCACGTGTCAGGACATTCATACTCCACAGGTCTCATTCATGATATCCTTGTTGAATACACCAGCCTCACCTGCCTGTTTAACTACGCCACCGCGGCTGCAATGCATCGAGGAAACTTTGGTCTTTCAGCACGTGCGACAAGTTTACTGGAGCTCTGCGCATGTAGATCACGGGACGGCACGAGCTCTTTCCTGTACTGCCGTCTGCCTACTATGAACTAAAGTTATGGCGGCGTCACGCATGCGCCGAACGCTTGGTGAGATCGGTCCACTGTTTAATCGAAACTTTTACCGCTCTATCTCTTTCACAAGGCTGAACTCCATGGAGCGATTATGCGACGAATAACTGCGAACGCCGCTCACAGCACGCTCGTTTGGCGCGCGACGTAGCAGCCACTGTGTTGATTCCACGCGCAGAGCCAATGCCGGCAAAATTCGTTGGTTATTCGCGATATTCGTCCATAGAGTTCAGCCTTAGTGTGCAACACCTTCAGCTGCTGGCGCGAGCATGGACTTTCATCTCGCAAATCGCACGCGATCTCGCCTAAACGAAACCATAGCCTCCTTTATATTCACAAAGCCTGACAGTTCGATGACGGAGCCATAGAATGCCCGGTCGCAGATTTCAAGCGCGAGGATCTGGTAGCACAGAGCATTTCTCGGGGAGTCTGGTATTCAGCGCACAGCGTTTGCAGCGGCCAGGACCCGAAACATGGTTTTCAAATCCGACGAGAAAAGAAGCGGTAGCCCGAGGAACGCGAGAAGCACGAGCGGACATTCCATCGCTCGGGACAAATGTGTTTCGGCGTCTCGCCGCAGCGGGGCGCCCGTTACATGCCTCTTGACTACCGCTCTACCTTTTCACCTTCGGCGGCCGCGTTTCTTTGCTATCTGCCAGACTTTGTCAGTATAGATGAGGCTATGACGAAACCATAGAATGAAGCCACGCGCACGTGCCACTACCTTTGACAGCGTTGTATACTATGTAGGAAACGGAGTATTCGCGGGGAAAAGTTTGGGTATCGCCGCCTGGTGGAATTTTTTCATAACTCAAAGTAAGGATAGTTCAACTTGGTGGGTAGCACGTGCCCTACCCATAGTGAGAAAACAGCAGCGCGCCTCGCAAGCTTCTCGCCGCAAAAAGGGGCATCGAACTAGTTTCAAATTTTGTTATCCTATCCCAAATTTCAACATCATGTTCAGTCGAACGTCAGCGCATTCTGTCATGCTGAATATTTTTATCTTTGCAGTCATTCTCCTTGCTTGTAAATCTTACACCCAACGACATCTGAACTCTCCTCTCCCTAGAGGTAAACTGTGCGGGCTTCGGAGCACGCTACCATTTTTCAGTTTTGTCAAACTTATCGCACAATAGGAAGCATATACTGGCGTGCATCGACTGACAGACAATCAACATTGCTGTCAGTCAATCGCAGTAGTCCATTTTGTTCCAGTTGAAGGTCAATCCCGCACTGCGTTCCCGATCACTTCAAGAAACAATTTCAATTTTCACATGCTTGTTTTATTCTTGATCTATCTTGTGTGGCTTAGGACCCTTAACTGCATTCTATACCCAGCAATATAAAAAAAAACATTGGCTTTTAGGCTTGTTTGAAAATATCATATTTAGCGCTTAAGTATGAGGGAGTGTAAATATAGTCTTAATTAGAAATTAAAAATTATCCTAGATACCTCTTACGTCTCAAAATATTTCATGCCATGTATCGCAATATCTTTCATGCCATATATCTCCTGTACAGACAAGAGTAAATATACAAAAAAAATGCCCCTTTCTACATTACCGGTAGGATCGACCGTGTTTTTCAAATTATAAAAATTTCTTTGAAAAGTGACCTACTGCGGCACTTTGTGAAAACTGCGCATGATTGGAACTTCCTTCCGTCATGCAGTCACCATCACATTCAATGACATCTTTTTTCACGCACTAAACAAATAATTTTTGTGCTCGCGTCTTTTCTCTTTTTTTTCCACTTGAATGTCAGATGCCAAAGTAGTTACTTGAATAAATATAATGACAAAGTAAACATATATTGTGGCCAACCAGCCCACTCAGTGTTGTAGGCGCTACAAAGAAACAATACAAAATATGTTTCTCGTTACTTCTAAATAAAAGGAACGCGTTACGTTATGGTTACCGATAAAAATTAACGCACGTTACTTTTGCGTTACTTTTATTTATGAATTAGAACGTTTTACTCTTTTGACTTTGCGTGTGTGTATGCATAAGCACCATATCTTCAGAAACATTATGTCCACGCAGAAACATAACATGAACCTTATCCTTTTGCGTGACGTTTTTCATTGCTTAATGTGACAACTCAGAGTGCGTTTTTTGGTCTCAACATATGTTTCAGCATCGTCATTCGCTGAGCTGCCTCCGTAAGTCGCGGTGATTGGCTCTCCGAGTGCAGTGCGGGAAAGTAGATGCACTGAATTTTTTTAGAGTGTAAAAAATTGCTTAGGTGTCCTCGGATTTTTTTTTTTAAAGCTAAGGCTCAAAAGGATTAAGGTTCAAATTTTTTTTTCTAGTGCAAAGACCTTGAATTATTTTTGTACACCTTGCAGATGTACAGATCGTAGCTGCTAACAAGTTGCTTCTTTATTTTAATCATAATCGTCTGTTATACGTATTGAAGGTGTGTAATTCGTTCATTCATTTCACACAGCTTCAAATTTAGAAGATATGTCGAATCAGTGCTAGATCGTATAACTTTGCGCCGAAAACACACAAAAACCTCGAGTGTATTTTTTTAAGTCTTGGGAAAAGGTAACAATTAACGTAACTGCGTTTCCCATTACTAGAAAATAGTAACGTAACGTGGTTTTCAAAGTGTAACGAGCAGGTTACTGCTCTACCTAAAAAATGTAACGCATAACCCATAACGTCGTTACCGGTAACGCGATAATGCCAACACCGTACCCACGTCATCAATTTTCATCTTCGCTGAGGCCGGAGTAGAACTTGGGCTCCCGCTAGCGCGACGGTGCCGCTAGCATCGACTGCGGGTGGTGTCGCGGCCATGTTAGGCGAAACGCTGCGGGCCCGGAGCTCCAGGGTCGAAGTCGGCTGAATAGGCGACGTACGGGAATATCGGCAAGCGCAACTTCACATGATGTCCCTGACGAAGACAGATGGGTGTGGTTTTACGACCATCAGTCCTATCGGGGTAATCACGCTGTAGGGGGTATTCTCTAGACACCATATTTGGGGTGATGTTTAGAGCGAATGTTCCGAACGAGTTCGCAACAATAGGCTGCTAAGACTTTGTCTTGATGGTGCGGAATGCACGTGCAAAAGAACAGCGGAAGCTTGCCGTGAGCACGCGCCCAGCAGTCGCGCACACAGCTATGGTCACCAGTGAATGCTTCCCATAGCCACCGACAAAATGAGAAAGGCAGAGCATATGTCTTTCTAACGCCCAGCCTCCAGCACGCGCGCCGTGACTTCCACCGTGCTTCGGCTGCGAGCGCGCGCGCTCTATACTTCGTCTCATGAGTTGCGTGCAGCAGAGGTAAAAGCACAGGCGCGAGCGCGCGCGGCTCTTAGATGTGCTTTCCTTTCACGAGCACTCGCGAAAAGAAAGCACGTCTGAAAGCCATGTGCCCGCGCCTTTGCCGTTGCCTTTGCTGCACACAACCCCTGAGATAGAGTATAGGCGGGACTTCTGAAAAATCTCCCTGTCGTTCTCATCTTGTCAGGGGCTCATGAAAGGAGATGAAGTTAATGCAGCCTCAAGTCGGTCCGTCACAATGCGTTCGAGACTGACTAAACAATGCTAGGTGTATGTGTGGCTGAGACCGGAATGTATAGGCGCTGCGGTTCACCTAATCTTCTCTATTTCGAGTGGGCCTAGGATGATCAACCGCGTGTCTTTGTCAGAATATAACATACTCGTGTAATGGCGTAAAGAACGTCGGTCCATCGGCCACCAAAAACATTCAGCGGTGTAATACGTTATCTTTAGTATTCTAATCGAACCCCCGACCGTTTCGGACATCTCTGAACGCTTTTTAAATTATTTCTATAGCTTATTTCCCAAATTTGGTGACTCGTAGTCAGAAAAAGGAAGGACAAATACATTCAAACAAACTCGTTCTTTTTCTCTTTTGTTTACGTTCTAGCGCTTTGCAGGCAATATTGATTGAGATTTAAGTTTCGATGCAAGGGGGTAATGGAGTGATATAATGACTCCGTTTTGGCTCGAGTGGAACTGAGTAATTTAATGTACAATCAGAGCGCGCGTTCCGGAGAAAGCATAAAGTGACTGGAAAAAAAGCTGCGTGTGCTTGTCTTGATTAATGACATCGAATTTGAGGATTTTCTCTCGGTTTCTCTGGCTCTGGGGAATTTTTTCGTGTGGATCGACCAGCAGCCATTGATCTTATCTCAAGATTTTTTTTTGGCATCTTACTTCTAAAACTGAGTTTATGTACGACGACAATAATAAAAGTATTTGTTCTACGAGTTTTAACCAGGGCTAGTTAGGTTGTCACTTTCATGCGAATGTCATTACTCATGAATGTCACGAACACTATGTTTTTGTTTTATGTCGGCGAACTGTACGGCTTATGCTTAGAGCCCTCTGCGTATAACAGTCTGATCATCCGCTTCCAATCCGCATCCGCAGACTTCGTATCCGCATCCGAACCTCGTCCGAACCGCATCCGCAATGTTCTTAAATAATTATATCCGCATCTGCAAGCTTTGGATGCGCATCCGAACCGCATCCACAAAATTCGGAAGCGCATCCGACCCTCAATTCGTGCATTCATTTTACATCGTAAAATCATACATGAATTTCAAGAGAAAAAAAATTAAAAAAGCTTTTTGATGGTATGAGTCACGGTTGTTGCGGTGTTTTGGTCGTTATGGTTGTTTCGGTTGCATGCGAATGCAACCGTTGAAAATGTGTGAGACAGCCTTTACTGTTCTTCGTAATGCGATAGCCCCGCTTGACACGCGATTGGCGATAAACGATTTCGACAAAAAATAAGCTCCATACACGCAGTTTCGCTTGAATGCGTTTGACCGCGTTGCGTCGAAAAACTGCCGTCAGACAATGGGTCATCCGTGCTTCGTGTGAAGCGTAGCAACCAGTTCAAAGGTCAGCATGGCAAGCGGCATACGAAGCGCAAATGTCTTCGTCACTCGCAGTCACAACGCGGCACAACGCTTTCAAACTACAAAACGCCGCTCCAGCTCATCGCGCCATCTGCGCTCATTGACCACTAAATAGACCCCTTTCAAAAATCACAGTCACTTGTGGCAGTCTCAAAAGCTCCTATATTGTCGCTCTAATGGCGGCGATAGGAGATCATTCTCCGCTAAATCAAGCACACTCAATTTCATGAATCGAAGGTGACGTAAAAGTACCAACATCTTTTCCCTTTTATGCTTTATGCTTTCGAAGATGTTGACTTTTTCTGGTGTGGAGAAGCTGTGTCGTTCAGACATTGGAGTGTCGGGTTTGGCTCTGCACAGGGTGGATAGACTGACTTTCGGAAAAGTATATTCTAGCGAAACTGACTGTTCACTGTTGACGTCAACTCCGTTTTAAGAGATGTTGTATGGCGGAAAAGCCGAAAGTCAGTTTCAATTTCGTTCATATATTTTATACGAAATAATAGGATTCATATAACTGTATAAAAAGATTGAGCCCACCAGCAGGTTCCTGCAGAGAGTCGAAAACACCTTTTGCTAAAACAGTTCAAAGCCGTCTTTATGGTAGGTTCACCGAAATATACATACCTAATGCAATGCATGTTTTACATAAACTGTGTAAAACTGCCTGATCTAATTTCATGTGTTTATACAGTTTTATTTCTTCGAGAAGTTAGTTTACCGGTGGCGATATCAGCCCGGCTCTCAGATTTCCTCGTCGATAGCTAATTATGGCAGCGAAAATAATAAACAACGGGTATGGCAGTGTGAGTTATAAATACTTCTCGTTTTTATGAGTTACTGAAAATATTCCTAAATTAATAAAGGTAAAAAGTTAAATAAATCAACTTTTTTCCTGATTAGACTCAGTCAGCGAAAATGTGGGTCGCGACCCAATATGTTTCCGTGACTCTAAAAGTTAAAGAAAAACACTAAATAGACTTTAACATACTTATATTTCTTTTAACGAATCTTCTTATTCTTATTGCTCATAAATGACTTGTTTCTCCGAAAGAAACGGTACCTAGGCTAACAAAGTTATTTCATTATTATGCATTCCCTAACCACGCTTATGAAACATCCCCTGAAAAAGAGCATTAATTGTCGAGAGATTACAAAAACTCAAGTGCCAGCCAGCCTTAACCTTACTACACACGTCTTATCGTACGTATATGCTGACGGTTACTTCGCGTGAACGACGTGAACACATTATAGACGCATAAATTAAGATCTAAAACTTCGAGATCTGGCTCTTTCTAAAATTTAGATATCCCAGAAACTAACTAAACGCCAATGGATATCGGAATATAACCAAAATGTGGTAAAGGCTCTTGAAACCTATGATTCACAACATACTGCTTACTAACTTCCGGTCTTTGGAAATAGCTTTTTCTAGTTGCGATTTTAAATGTATGGATTTTTAAGCACTGCTATGAGATTCTGTAAGAGCTTCTTTATCCGGTTATAAGCTATAATTAATAACAATGCACGTTGCAGTTCTGAGAAATTAAAGACTCAACTGGGACGGTACGGGCCCCATAAGGCGCTTACTCTCCTTAATAATAACCAAAATATACGTTGCGTTTTCGACTTTTTCGTTGTTGTTGTCCTGAATTTTTTATACAGTCTTCTTTTTTGTTAGAAACCTCCTAGTTTTGTTCTCCTCCAAGACTGCAAGGAGTATGGAAAGTCATGTCTCTCGCTAAGCCTCATTTCTTATTCCTTCTATCCTTTTTGCAATAGGGGACTGCTAAAAACTAAAACTAAAATTGAGTTGCCATGACCACGGAGATAGCGGGAAAAAACATAACCTCCTTTTATAAAGTAGAGAAACAATGGAATACTTAAATAGAAATATTATTCGCCAGAAACCGTACACTAAAACGAAACCCGCAGTTTATATTCTAAGAAGGGTTTGAAGGTTATAAAGTATAGCTTTTATTAATATTCAATTTTTTATAAGTAACCATCTTTTAATAATTAATAGCTTTTAATATTCTCCAGGGCGTACTAATACCGTTTTGTGTTTTCTTAATTTTTTTCCTTTTATTTCTTTTGCTTTCCAAATTGTGTTGATTTGAAAGCGGGTAATACAAACTTTACGACATGATAAGAAGCATATACAGTTTTCCAATTTTTTGTGGCCATGGCTTTGCCTAGCTTCCTCTTCCGTTTTCTTTCATGGCCCGATAAAAGAAAATATCGATAAAAATGTTTAAACTTCAAAATAGCTTCCGCTATAGCCTCAAAGCTTAATACCAAACACAAAAATTGCTAAACGGTCAAAAAAAATAAGCTGGACAATTATTTGCAACACTGCTTCTCAACAAAACACCTCGAGGGTCAGAGCTAACGAGTCTTAATAAGATCTCCGTCACGCTCTTTGTTTACTTTTTGTTTTTCTTTCTTATTGCAACTATATAAACACGGAAGCTTCCCTTCCGGACGGGCTTCATAATAACCCTGTCAAAGATTTTTTTTTATCTTAAGCTTTTTTTTTTTTTACGCACGACTTTTCTCGCTACACGCTCCGTTTTAATTATTTTTGTAAGCAGTAATTTCCAGCGTGTGCAAACACTCATAAATTACGGCGAAAAGGTTTTTGAGTATACAGGCGCCGCATGCGAGTCTGATTAAAGCTTTCTTTTGCTCTATGTTTGTAAACAAATTTTTCAATTTTAACGCGAGTGAAATAGATTTTCCATTTCTTGGTACGGCTGTTGGAAGCTTCGGATTTTAATCTGTTGCTTTCATGCTGTGGAGACACAAAGAACTTGAAGAAACCTCCAAGGGATTTTTGTATTGTATTTGTTTTTATTTCCTTTGTTTCTAAATTAAGCGAAATTAATCGTTATGTTCAACAAAATGGCGCTAATAATCTTGTACGTTGTAATCTGTTCACACGATTTAAGTTTAATTGTCCGCGATATGATATTGCATCGCGATGCAACTCAAGTAATCCCATTCCACCCGCTCACCGTACGTTACAAAACAAAATTTCTGTTTAAAATATTTGCTTTAGGAATAAAAGGCTTATCCCAGAGAGCATATTTAGAAACCGTATCGCATTCCAAAAGATTCAAAAAGTAGTTAACATGACTTGTTTAGTTATTCTTTGAACTTCCGGAATGGACACGAAACGAGATCACGAAACCGCTATTTTCTCGGTATTGTAGATATATAAAATTCCTCATCAGTCACACACAAGCCGGGCAGCAACAATAGCATCCCACTTTGGTCCAGCTCTCGTTGCCTGTTATAGACCAGTGTCTGCTCTTTTCCATGGGCGCGGCCATGTTTGTTTATGTTGACCCCACGACACAGTAGGTGGGGCTGCGCCTTTCGCAACACTCCGTTTTTTACAGCGAAGCTGTTTATGGCCAGAGTTCCGTGGATTTTTCGTGTGCGTGACCAAAAACTCTACGCTCGCTCCGCCGCACGCGCCGCACGCGCACGCCTTCCCCGTATAAAAGATTCTATGTAAATAACCAAAATAAAGAGTTGACGAAAGCGCGTGCAAGATGCCATTTGTTTTAGGCTTTTACTTCAGAATAGTTACTGCTGCAGACGCCGGCACGTGCCGCGCGTGGAACACCATCCTCTGCATTCTCATTGATGCCTGGGCAATCTAGCAATAAGTCTATTCAGTAGCTTAGTTATCAATAGGCACAATTTTCAAGATCATTAGACTCTCAGGTAGATAATAAAGGTTTCTCAAAGATCTGCCGCTGCGCGACCCGCGTCGGCCATGTCTATACGCTCGCACCGCCCTCTCTTGTCGTCGTTCCAAGCACCTGGCGTGCCTAGTTTCGTTTCCTTCCGCTCTCCCGGGATGGCGGTCCCGTCGCGCGTGTCTAGCTTCCTCCGGCTCCTCGGGGCGGGTCTGTGTCGTGTGCTAAGCAGATTCGCTGATCACCCACCCTCACAGTGTGGAATGGCTCATGATTTTTTTAGAAACTTTCGCACATATCGCATTGCAAAAACGTCAGAAATGCATAGTCACGCAGCTCCAAGAACAACACCGACGCCAAGAGTGCCGTAAAAGGCAAAATCTCGTTTTATGCGCGGCCCCTCTCTTCATAAGAGCCTGCGTTTGAGATGATTATTCTCCCATATTTATTTGCTGAGAGCTAGGATTTTGGACACTGGTCTATATCTAATGCGATATAATACAGGGTGTTCTCGAGCGATATATTTGGCCGTAAAATGAATCGTATATTAAACCAATGAACAGAATATATCAAACTTTTTCACAAAGGTGTCTTTAGGTGGCGCATGCCTTATGCTTATATTTCAATATTGTAAGCTTCAACAAAAAAAACAATTTAAGCCAAAAAACAATTGTGTACGGGGAGGAAAAAATCTTTTGGTTGACGCTGTTGCACATAGATGGCGCAACATAAAGCAAAAACGTGACATTTTCTTTGATATGAATACCCGAAAGTAGATATCTACCTTATGCGAGCGTGTATGGTAGGGCCATCTGTGAGTACACACCGTCAACAAGGTTCTTGCCGTTTTCCTCCTTGTGCATAGGAGAAAAAAATCACAGATTTTTAGGACTTAAATTTTTTTCCTGAAACCTGCATTCATAAAATTTAAGTATAAAATGCACCACCTAAAGACAGTTTTGAGAAAAGTTTCAGTGCTCTCCACTAAATGCTTAATTTATACGAGTATTTTTTTGTATGCCCGAACAGCGACTTTGAGCTTGTTAAACAAGGATTGCGGACGAATCTCGCATCAGGTTTCAATGGTACAACGTGTACACTTGTTCTGCACTTTGCTTTGGGTATTTCCGCCTGACCCGTATATTTTCGTACGCATTACGCCTCTCTGTACTTTCTCTCTATACGAAATAATCTTACTCAAAAGCGCGGTTTAGAAAAAACAAAGCAGAAAAAAACTTGAGCTGTTATAGAATGAGAAACTTGAACTGTCATGAGACATTTCGTCCCTTGAATGAAAAACCGTTAGACGGACTTAATTTCTGCGCTATACGTTGTCATTTGATTTTTGGAGTGCAGTACATTTCTCAACGGGCTTCTTCTCGCGTTCGGTGTCATATCATCGATCGTAGTTTGATTGCTAGAATAAACATCACATCACATCGATGTGCGCGCGTATTTTTATTGGTAGTACAAATCACATTTTCGTTTGTTTAAGTGAAAAAAGATTTGCTGGACGGAGCACTGCTTTCTGAAACAGCTTTCCGAATTCCTTCTGTTTTTTGGGTTTTTTTTTTTCGTTAAATCGTATGAAATGAGTGTACATATTATAACAATTTTAATACATGCACTAAGCGCAGAACATTCTGTAATGAAAACTTTCCGTCCCGCCAAAAATACCACAAAGTGGTATGCGCGTTTTGTACGAGATAAATCTGTTAATTTGTTTTGCCTACGCAACCTGGAATCTTTCAACCGTCAGTCTCTCAAAGCCAGGGTCGCACTGCATTATACACATCATACAATAAAGACAGTCTGCTTACAGATTCGAACACTAGTCACCTCGCTATCCGTGCTTTGAATGCCGCATGGCAATGAGTTCAGGCAAGCAAACTTGGCACGCGGTGCATTCGAACGAGCAGGGACATTTCGATGACTCGTGTTTGCTGACTGTCGCGCATAGTGCTCTTAAACACGGTCACGCATAGTGCTCTCAAAAAAGTACTTGGCGAAACGAACAGCACTTGAATACTTTTATGAGTGTCGTTTTGTTTAATACGCTACTTTCGTGAAAACCTAGTTGAAGCTCAAAAGGGATTGTCGTGCCGATCATCCTTTTCCTCTCCACTCGCTTTCCCTCGCCACCATCGCCATCAAAAAGTCGCACGAGAGTTATTGAGCCGTAAGCATCTTAATTGTTTTCGGCAAAATTAATCGACGAACCCGCCACGTTCCAGGCCACCCCGATTAAACTCCGGAATCCCGGTCGGAGAGGTCCCGGTTTTGAAGTCGCTTCACGCAACAACGCCCCGCTCTTGGGTGATCGATCTAGTAACACCAGATGCGAAGAGGACAGGCCCTTAGTAAGCTTTGAGTGACCGTAATTAGGAAATAATTTAGTTTTTCCTCGAATATAATACAATTTGAAGTTCAAAGAATGCAAGAATGTTAGTGTGGGAGAGGTGGCAAGCACCCCTAATTCCTTTAGACATAGAAAATGATAACTATAATAATTATAAAATAAAAAAATGTAAAGCTCAATAGAGTATTTACAAAATAAATACAGTTTATACATAATCAATAGTCGCCCATGCTAAAATGTGATGCACTGAGAGTTTACTACATGTCGCACTTTTATGAAACACTTAGCAAACTATAATTAAGGTATATTTAGCCTAGAAATATTGTACTGGAGATATACTACAAATATCTGCACCCTAGATGTCACACTGGGTTGAAGCGCGAACCCCATCGCTTTGAAAACGAAAGACACTCAGTGTACGCTCAACGTGCACTTCAGATATTGAACGTATTTTAAAATATATTCTTTAAGTATACTTTTGTTACAGAAAGGTAGAAAATCAGTGTACTTTTTGTATTGCTTTTTACCAAGAGAACATTAATTAAACTTCGTATCGCCCCAAGGCTGGTTCATAATGTGTGGCTGCTTGCGACCGGAAAGACTAAACACCCGTTTTAAATCTCTTATGATGGCTTACGACCGCTGTAAGGACGGCCGTAAGCAGCCGAAAGTGCGCATACGCGAAACCAGCCTTTACGATGTATCGCAATAGGAAACGAGCATGCCGGCCGTGTCGCGGCGGTCGCCTATTGTTCGCCGCGACCTAGCGGTAGCCGCCGCAGGAGCATCGGGGAGCAATGGCGACGAACAGCACGGCGGACAGTGTCCCCGTCGTGATTACGACGGAATTTAAGGCAGTTACGAATTCGGAAAGTTCCTTCGGTAGCCGGTGCCGCCGGCGCAGAATCATCGGGAAGTAATAGCAACGAACAGCACAGAGGACAGTGGGCGATTACGAATCCGGAAAGCGTCTTCGGTAGCCGGTGCAGAATCATCGGGGTGAAGCAATGACGATGAGCAGCACAGCGGACAGTGTTCCCGTGGTGATTACGACGGGGTTTAAGGCGTTTACGAATCCAGAAAGCTTCTTCTGTGGTAGCAATATGACGAAGGGAAAGCTCCTTCATGAATCTGGCCGCGTGTACGACGTGAAGGAGGTCCGTTTCGACGGACAAGTGGATGTCACGGAGCGCCGTACTCCGCAAACAAAATTAAGCGCGCCCGCAAAAAATTTTGTTGGCGTTGAGTGGACTGCGGTAATTATATGCACGTTTATTTCTGAATCAGCTTGACAATAACTAGGCGATTTTTTTCGCGCCGTTCCGCGATTCCCACTACTATCTTCCTGTAGGCTGATGGAAACATCCAAGGGTAGGCTTAGGTGGGCGACGGCATTCCGCTTCTCGATTCCGGTGAAGTATTTGCTGCATACTTTAGGGTTTGCCGTCGGTGTCGATGCTGTTCCATCGTCGCTAGAATAGAAAAAAGTTAATTGTATTATTCGTCAGCAGCTTAAACAAAGCGCGAACTGGAAGGTAAGAAACGCCACTAACCTGTATGGACGCACAAGTCGCACCCAGGTCGCGCAGTACTCCGCCTCGTACGGCTTCGAAGGGACGATGTGGTACTTCGTGCCGTGCGCGATCTTGCACGTACTGTTGCAGTCGACCACGCAGCAATTGTTGCGGCTTTCTTGGTGCGGAATAGCCATCTCAGAAATTACAGCGCTAACCCGCCACAACGCACAACCAACGCAGCGGCTGGCAGAAGCTCCCCGGTGCAACTGACCCGTTTGCCGCTAGGGGCGCCCTGGTCGGGGCTTGAATTAGATCCGCACGGTTCCTATGGCTGCTGCCGACCATCTACGCGTATGCCAACTGAGTGCTCTGGTGTGACATATGACTTCACGCTTTGTGCGTCACTCCGCCCAACCGGGAAGTCTTGTGACACGCTCCAAGCTGTGAATTAATTAATGCCAGTATCTCGTAGCACCTGCTACGGTTCCTCGTACAGCTAAAAGCAGTATAAAAGGTAAGTATATATATATATATATATATATATATATATATGTGTGTATATGTGTGTGTGTGTGTATTGATAAGAAAAAGCCTATTTTCAACTTATTTCAACACACAAAAATAGCAGGGGATTATGGTTGGAGCTGTAGAGGACTTACGACGTTCAGCGAGGGTATAAAAATACAATTATAAAGGCAGCGAGGCTTCGTATGTGTGAATATAAAAAGCTTTTATATGAACGACAACATAACAAATATTAAACAATCAACAAACAGATAGAAAACTTAAGAAAAACCCTCAGCGACTGACGCATAATCACGAGGCAAATGCGCAAATAAACAAATGTATCCTGAAAGCGGCATTTTGGCTGTCATACTTATTACTAATCTACGTTTGGTGGATACCTGACGGCTCGAAAGCTTATGGGGGGGAGGTGAAAATTCGTTTCAGGGATCCGCGCTCACTGGCACCTTCGCTGGATGTCCCTTTATTTTTCTCTGATCTTTTTTCATTCTTTTTTCAAGTCAACGTTTTTACTGTTATTGTTCTGTTTATGTAAAAGAGTTCAGTCTTGTTTTTCAGCCTCAGGAAATCGAGGCCAAATAATGTGCATCGAAGCCTCTAACGTTCCAGGGGTGCACAACTCAAAATGACGCGGCCCAAAAAAAAATGTTTATTGGGAACTATGCAGGTTTCTAATAACTGGCAGACAGGTTTTCAACATATGGCATCATCGAACTGGTTGCAGTCTTGAGCATATCTCGCACTGTCATGTCCGCGAGCCGCACAGGATGTACCCGCGAGCAGGATGCGGCCTCGCGGGCCGCATGTGGTGTAAACTGTAAACAGATTGATTTTTCATCTGGTGCTTGTTGCACGGCTTTATGTAGTAGCGTTTTCGAAAGTAGACGACGCTGAAGGCGAAGCCGGGGAATTTTAAGAGTAAGAGGAAAAAGATACTACAAAACCACGGGCCTGTAGACGCTTTGCACACGTTCCAGGTTACATCCGCCATTGCTGACCTTCTCTTGTCTTATCCGAGAAGCCGAGCCACTGAAGCGGGCGTTGACGAGCCCCCATAAAGGCCAACGCTGGGGGAAAGGCACACAGTAGAATGTAAAATGACATTAACCTGCCCTGCTGCGGTAATGCCGATGTTAAAGTAAACGTAATAATAGAAAACAAAAAGTGAAGGTCGGTTGTGGCGGCGCCTATGGACAGCTGCAGCAAAGCGTCTATATTGGGAACGGGATGCTGGGAAAAATAATGAAAAGAGCGTCCTAAATGTGTTATGTATGCAAGGACGCGGGCACAGGCAGACCGATTTTGTATATTTGAGGTTTCTCTAACGTTGTGCTTCAAGCGGTTCTCAATAATTGTCAGAATGTTTTTTTTTATTATTATGTATTTTTCTTGCTGCTACGCACTATTGGCATGGCTGTAATAAGAGATGTAAAAAAAGTCTTACCCTTTCGCTCGGGTCGATGTTTCTTCTCCTCCACCCATGGAAAATCAGCTCTGGGTCTTAAACATTTCAAGTTCCATATCATAAGTTTCAATCTAGTTTTGGTTTCTAATGTTTGTCGCATTATTGATTTTGTTAAACCAGTTTCTTTAGCCAGCCGGGTAGAACTTGCATGATTCAGAGATGCTGTTCGAGGACCGGCTGTCACTCTCTCAAGCTTCTGCTTTAGGTTTCTGTTTTCGTTAATTCCGTAAATACGCGTAAAAGCAAGCTCTTTTGCATTCAACTATAGTGCACGGGTCTCTTGGATCAAGTACGTCTCTGTGAACACAGAAAACACGGGAGTGTGGCAGCGGACTGAAGGTCAAAGGACTGCATTCATATGACAGCGTCGATAAAGACCCAGAAACGAACTAGCTCCATGAAGCCTTTGACTTTGGGACGGTGGAGGAAGCGAGTGAGAACTCCGCTGTTTGCTCGCGCAGAACCGAGATGATTTTGATAAACACTGCGTGTACCAAGAAGAGACTGGAAGACTGGTGGCGCCAAGGCAAAAAGTACATAACCAGTGAGAAACCAGTTGTTTTGGATTCAGGCAAGATGCCATATTGACATCATTCCGCATTTGTGCTGCGTTCACAACACGGATTCTTGTTTTTTCCCAATTTATTCGTCGTGTTACGTAAACAATTGCGTTGTTGGAGGGCGAGCCATCTTCCCGGATGGGTTGAGTGGTCAACCTCGCGGGAAACCACTAAGGGCTGCGAAGCAATCGCTAGGGAAGATTAACGACATACCGGTATGTCATCAGAGCCGGGGGGGGGGGACTACAAAGAGCATCGAATTGCTGATCGAACAGTTCCTCACTCCACGTACAGACCAGGGTGTCGAACGGAGCCCGAACCCTAACCGAAGACTTGAACAAAACCGTTATTTTGGACCAAACCGGCACAAAACCGTTACCGTAATCAAGCATTTAAGTTGAACCCCAACCGAACGGAACCGTAATATCATGTGGCGGTTACCGGTTCATTGGAAAACGGTTCGCCGCAATAAAATATAAGCGGCACCTTCTTGCGGACGGCGCGACGTCTTTGAAATATTCGTGACGGTGGTGTCAGCCGCGCAGTTTTTACAAACAGCGGCGACGTCGAAGTTCAATGATAATGAAACAAACAAATAACGTTTCACGTCTATGTGCTGCACGACTTGGTGCCGGCGGCGACGTCGAAACAGCTCAATAGGAATGAAACAAACAAATAGCGTTTCGCGTCTATGCGCAGCACGACTCGGTGCTGGCGAGTCGGCACGGTGGCGTACACTTTTATACTTTTTTATTAACCTTACCGTGGACCGAAAGGGACGCTACGAGCAACCGGAGATAATCCATAGCTCGGAGGGTTCAACATGCCTTTCCGTTTGGGTGATGCGACGGGGGAAACGCGAATTCGCGTGACAAAGCTACGAGCTATCTATAGATTGGCGTGGGTAGATCGTAGCGACCATCGTGGAACATCATAAGCTGACATGGAGTATAGCTGACTATGTTAAGAAGCTAAAGAGTTGTTCTTTGTGTGTGTCTGTATGTCATGTATTAGAGCGTGTTTTCTTTTTTTCTTCTTTTCTTGTTGCTAAGTCATATTCCTCAAGGAAAGAAAAAGCAAACATAAATGTCAAAATATATAGGAAAGGTGGACGGCGGTAGGCGTGTTTGTTCCACGGTGGCGAAATCTCGAGGCGCCAAGAGGCGAAGCTACGAACGAGACCGACACCGCCGACACTGCGGCGCCGGTCGCCGGTACGGCCGATCGCCCGGAGCGGCCCAGAGCCCTCAACGCCGTTTAGAGGAATTTCTTTTGTATGTTTTCTTCAGAAGCAACATGCCGCGCTTTTTTAATTTTCTTTTTGGTTTTAATTGTCATTAAACCGCCCTTAACTATTATTATATTTAACTCAGTGGTTGAGCAAGGTGTTCGGGTGTGCATTGCGAGTAGCTTGCGAGTACGGTGCGTGCTACCGTCACGGTGTCACTCTGCGTGCCGGCTCATTTACTTCACATGCGAGTACTGCACTTTGGTACTGATTCTGAGAGCCTGTATGACCATTTGATTTGTATAGAACCATGTTTGCGATAAAAAGTCTAGATCACGAAACGAAATTAAGCATACGCTTGCTTTGCCTGTCCTCGTTTCCGCAGCTCGGCTTCTGATGACCTTTTGTTTATGCAGATGATTTCATGTTGAACAAAACCAGCTGTGGAATTTTAGCGTGAAACGTTATATGGGCTAGGTCTTCAGGTGAAGTGAAGCTTCAAAAAGCGTAACCGCGAATTTTCCCGCTAAATTTAGCGGGGAAATGACGTCACATGGCTTCATCTCATGTGACATACACACAAAATCAGTTTCCCTCTAGATTTAACTTAAAAAATTGACTGCACGTGACATGATCACATGACCTATACGCAAGTTCAGTTTCCCTGCTAGACTTAGCGGGGAAATTGACGTCACGCGAATTCAACATCACTTTCAGCTTCCCCGCTACATTTAGCGGGGATAATGACGTCACATGACTTTGTGTACCGTGACCTATACACAAATTCAGTTTCCCCGCTCGATTTAGTGGGAAAATTGGCGTCACGTGACTTCAACACATATTCAATGTTCCCGCTAAATTTATCGGGGAAATTTAGCGGGCAAACCGACGGGAAAGTCAACGCTCTCCGCTACCCGCTACAATACCTGGAACTCTACAGTCAAGGTCATCGACGCGCAGGCGCAGTAGCGGCTTCTTCGTTGCGGAGGGCTTAGCGGAGGGGTAAACGCGGTCTACGAAAACTCTCTGATGGGCCAATGAGAATAGAGTGGAGTGGAGTGAGGGAGTGGAGTGGAGTGGAGTGGAGAGACCTGAAAGCACAGTTCTAGAATACATGCCTGGAGGTTACTAGCGCTGATCGAAAAACGTTTCACGTAGCAACACAAGTCAGTGCAGAGTGGGCAAGGCGACGGAATTCAATTCAGAGTGGGCAACTCGACCAGCGCTGTACCTAGGCAGGAGACATGTTTCGCAAATCAGTTTCCTCTTATATGCAGTTTTGGCTGCTGCTGCTGTCGAACCCAAGCTTCTCAGCTGCAGACGACGCGCACGGTCTTCACGCTGGAACGAACACCCTTCCAAACCACACACTCAAAAAAGTGCTCGTCATCCAAATAACAGCGACATTGTATCCTAAAGTGAACGAGAACCACGTGTTTAACCAGCTAATGAACAGTGCTGCTTGCACATGCACGTCAGCGTTCAGGGTTATAAAGAGAGCGGCTGCACGGACACTCCGTCAATGGGCAAGGCGACAGCGGAGACATGTTTTACGAATCACTCTTGTCTTACATGCAGGTATGTGAGACTTTTAATGATTATTCTTACCGCTCAGACAATCGTTGCCTACAGCTGTTGCCTTGTCCAGGGCGTGTGAAACTGAATATTGTTACCAACTTGCCATTGTTGATTTTTGTTGGGATCCACTTGTTTTGGTAAGGGGCAGGGACGTCAAAGAGAATCCAGGTCCGATCACATTGGAGGACATATTTGAATTCTAGAAAAAGATGTCTGCTGGCATATCCCAAATAGCTGAAACCCAGAAAAGCTTTGGTCAAAGATTGGGTGCTATTGAAGCATACACTTCTAAAATAAATGATCTCATTGCAACTGTTAGTGACGCTCAACGGAAACTAGTGCGTCTAGAAACCGACCTTGGTAAGGCTTGAACAGAAGATTGATGATCTGGAAAACAGGAGTACACAAAACAATTTAGTAATTCACGGAGTAGTAAGAATCTGAGAAAGAACCCGAAAAAAACCTAATGAAGAAAGTTGTTCAAGGCCTTCTGAAAACAAAAATGAGGCTTGAAGTTACATCCGTCGAAAGAATTCGTCGTCTTGGAAGAAAGGCTAGTGGAAAGCCAAGACCGATAATTACGCGCTTTGAAAATTATAATGAAAAAAAGACGTGTTTAGAAGCGCGAAATAATTGAAAGGAACGCGGAGACTTATTAATAAAGACTTTCGAAGAATGCAAGAGTGATCAGGGGGAAACTATCGGGAGAGTGCGAATGAAAACAAGAGGAGGGCAGACAAGGTGTATTTATCGTACGATAAGCTGAAGATTAATGGAGTGACGTACGGATGGGATGTTGGAATGGATCAAAGAGTTGAAATTTCTGCTCCCTGAGTATTGACAAGACCCTATAATGCTAAAAATAAAAAGCTTTTTACTAATTAACCTGAATGCATGAAGCATTGTCAACAAAACGCTGGAACTAGAACATATTTTGATTGAACATGACCCCGGTGTAGTGGCCATCACCGAAACTTAGCTAGATCTAACTGTGCTTGACGATGCGATAGTCTGGTTATCATCTCTTTCGAAGGAGAGAGAAGAGTAGAGGAGGGAGAGTAGCCTTAATAGTTAAACATTTCTTGATTTCCTCAGCAATAGATGGAGCTCCAGATATTGAAAATGTTTGGTGTAAGATCAAGATAGACAATAGTGAATGAATAGTAGGTGTTTTGCATCGACCTCCACAAGCGCCTCCTGGATATTTTAAAGAGGTCGGATGATTTTCTTTTCAACTTAGAGTAAGCTCCAAGAAAGTAATTATGATGAGGGATTTCAACCTCGGTGGAATAGACTGGACCTAATTAGTAACAGGAGAAGGGAAGTATTAGGTTCTGAAGAACTTTTAGATATGGCCTTTTCTACACAATTTCTTACAGAATGTCAATCGCGATCAGTACAATCGCAATCAGTACCTCACTTGATATTTATAAGCGCGAACCTCTCAAGTCACGTATATGACTGCAAGGTTCATCAAGGGATTTCGGATCACAGCAGCAGTGCATCTCGCATTATCATTGAAGGCAACACTAACAAAAATTGAAACTGCATCCTATAAAAATTTTGAAAAAGCTGATGATGAATCAATTATTGATCAACTAGACCTAAGGAATGATAGTTTTGAGCGCATATCAGAAGACCCTTTAACTGGAGTCGAAAAGTTGTGGCTTTTTTTTTTAAGAAACTATACTTGAGTGCACTCGTAGATTTGTCCCAGTGCAAATAAAGGAAAGAAACACAAACAGTCTTTGGATTGCAGTGGACATAATTCATCATAAGAGAACGTTTATCCGGACGTAGACCAACCTCCCGCAGAAAATGTGATGAGTCATAGCAGACAAAAATACAGATATTGAGTAAAGAGATCGAAAGCAAAAATAAAAGACTCGAATTCTTTTTCTGTAGCGTAAAAATGCAAAACTTCCGAAGATATTCACCGCGCAAGTTTTTGGCGACAACTAAATTCGAGTAAAGAGGCAGTTACCGAAGTGGTAGCAGAAGGAAGAATCATTGAAAATAATGACTGAACTTGCAAGCTATTTTAATGAGTACTTTGTCTGAACGTTGTTCAAGTGTTTCGACAAAAAAAAAAAGCTACTGGCTAAGATTATATTCCGAACCAATTTGTTTAAATCTGGTATAGTAAATGGTGCTTAGAAGTACTTGACTATAACTTTTACTATGGTGGCTTTCGAGTGCATATGCTCCCAACGATTAAAAGATTGCAAAAATATTACCAGATTTTTTTTTATTTTTTATTTGGAGGTACATGTTTTGTCACACACTATAGACCTACATTCCTTAGCATCTACATGTTGTAAGCTAGTTGAGCATGTAGTTTCGAAGAATATACGTAGTTTTTAGAAAGTCACGCTCTACTTTACAGCAAACAGCGTGAATCTCGATAGCGACTATCTACTACCACTTAATTATCTGAATTAATTCATGATTTTTCTTTAACTCTGGATAAGAGAGGCCAAAATCGATGTTATTTTTCTAGTCTTTCAAAAAGCACGTGATAAAGCGAACAACAATAAGCTACTTGTAAAGCTCGAACCTTTGCTAAAAACAGCTCACAACTACCTCTGCGGTGGATTGAGACGTTCTTGTTTTGAAGGAAACAATTTGTCAGTGTTGGTGGACACGGTTCAATGCTTCGAGGGTTGACTCGGGTCTGCCTCAGGGCTAAGTGCCCGGGCACCTTGTTTTTTCTGGTTTTTATTACCGACGCTCTTAGCGACATTAAAGGGCAACTCCGCTCAATTCCGAAAAATTTAGGCTTACATGTGATTCCATTTCAGAAAGCACTACTAAACAGCTCTACGTCTTCGGATTCGCGAAATGTGGAATATTATTTGTGTAATCTTAATTTAAACATCAGCTGATACCGAAACCGAAACTTCGGTTGCGTCAGGCAACATTGGTCTCGTGTCATCAAGAGTCATGGCCACGTCACGTCGAACCACGTGGTCTTGTGACTTTCGTGGGGGCGAGGTACAGGACACGCGACGCGGGCAGGTCGCTTCGCATGGCGTGGACGGTGATGGCCTGGGGGAGAGGGGGAAGGGGAGAACACGAAAGAGGAGAGGGGGGAGCGGGAGAAACCGGACTATGCGATAAACGCGCAGGGCAGCGCAAACTAGCGCATCCGCGTTACGGTGATCACGTGGACGCCGTAGAGCCAACACCGGGAGGAGAAACTCATGACGTCATCGTTCAATTTCGCTCTGAGAAGTAAAAACAAGCAAAACGTGAGAATGACGTAGTCATGCCTCTGATGTAGCGGTTCAACGTTGGCCGCTCCAACTCCGTCGCATTGACTGCGCTGACGATTGCGCCTCACGTCGCACGCTAGAGTTGGCAGATTTCGGCGACTTGGCTCATTTGAAACTTTGCTGGCCAGTTTATTAAATATATAGTCGGAATTAGATCGTAATATTTGACATGGGGTCTTCCTATATGATACTGAAGAGGGCTGCATAGTTTTCTAAATATCAAAAATGAAGCGGAGTTGCCCTTTAAGGTACAAAAAAACTTTTGCTGATGATTGTATTTTTAACAGATGTATAAAAAATGATAATCATAATGTTGAACTAAACAGTTGTTTCCTGAAAATATGCGACTGGTGTAAATGCTGGCAGATGTTGTTAAAGAAGAAAAAAGACAGTTTGCACGTCGATTACGCACAAGAAAGTTTACGCGGAGCATAAATACTATTTAGAGGAAACACCTTTGTTCAGGGTTCCCGAATTGAAGTATTTGAATTTAACAATGACAAGTGATCTTCGGTGGGACACTTTCTTTTTTAAGCCCCGGACTTCACAACTGCACTCATGTTTTTTGTGCATATATATCGACGAAAAACCACTTCAACAGCCTTACTAGGGTCCGTTCAAGGTCATAGACAGGAAGTTGAGGTACTTTGTCATTGACATGGGCGGCCGCCACGAAACGGTATCGACAGACCGGCTGAAACCAGCATATACACTGACGTACCAAACCCGAATTCCGTCATGAGTTAAAAAGAAATCAGCAAGTCGGCTCTCATCGCGTTCGAAAAATGCAGCTTGCACGTGCATTGTTATCAAGCCTCACATCTGGGGCCCTATGCTGCGCTTTTTGACTCCACGGCGAGCTATGGAGAAGGAATGTGACGTCAACAACGCAGCAAACGCAGATTGGATGTTGATTTTGTTTTCTTCTGGTCAACATCCAATATGCGTTTTCTGTGTCTTTGACGTCACCTTCTCCCTAGTCGCCGTGGGAGTCCAAAAGCGCAACATAGGGCCCTGGTACCACGTAAATATTATTGCATATATTCGTTTGTGCTCAGTGACACAACATTACTAGACAAACGTAAATATTAGTATGTATCTTCAAAGCTTTTTTCCCTTTTTTTAACGAACTTCGTTTTTGCCGAGAGGGAATATCTGTAGCGGCTGAAGGAAAAATTGAATCGACAGCCGCTACAGAAGAAGAGAACAAGCGCGTTCGCTGATCAGAACAGCAATGTAGTTGTTGCAGTCGCCAGAATAAATATCTGCTTACAGAGCTTGTCTCACTTTAGCAGAAAATTGGCCGAACCAGCGAGTTGCTTCATCTACATTTGCTGTCCCGCTTTACCAGACCCACGCAAGAGTTCTACGACGACAAAGCGGATTCCTTCCTTTGTGCTTCCCGAAGAATAGCGATGTCTGGACCAGTTTCGAGACTGCCTCTTTTTTTACGTGAAACGTTCTTTGGGTAGTTGCTTTGGATTTCGTGGAGCCGCATTTGGTGAAGTCGTGGCCTGTGACATCCCATAATCCAACGCGCGCAGTGTTGCATTATGGGACGTCACAGACCTCCACACCAATTCAGTTTCTCCGCTAAATTTAAAGGCAAAATTAAAGCCCGGTGACCTACACAGCAATCCAGTTTCCCCGCTAAATATTGCGTGGAAATTGACGTCGCGTGACCTTATGTCACGTGACATGTACGGCAATTAATTTTCTCCCTCTAGATATAGCGTGATAATTAACGTCACGTGACCTACATGCTTATTCACTTTCCCGCTAAATTTAGCAAAGAAATATGCATCACGTGACCTGATATCAGGTGATTCTCAACGTTGCACGTATGCAACAATTTGCCGTACAATTTTTTTATGGTTTGTTTTCTTCCTTCCGGATGCCCCAAACGAACATGTGAGGCATATGGAATGGTCGGAGCACTTTGGAGGCTTACAACAAGAATGGAGTATGAATAGGCGATTTTACTATGCACGTAACTCGGAGCGTTGTTGGTCCATTGTTGCACAAAGACCGACAGAGTTAGCAAAAAAAAAGATGGTGACATCCGGTTTTGTTTTTGTTTTACTCACTTGAAAGACAACTACAGAACCTATCAGTAACTGAAAGAGCAAAAAGGGCATGGAGGAGTTGCTGTTGTTCCCCCTCCAGCGCGAGCTTCCTACCTTCGAGAACGCTTCGGCGTCTCGCGATCCTCGTGCGTGCACGCGCGGCCGAAGCACGACGGAAGACAAAGTGCGCGTGCTGGAGGCCTCAAGTTTGAAACAGATGCCCTGCCGTTCTCACTATGTCAGTGACTATATTGTAGTGGAAAAGGTTCTTTTGAACCATTTTCAATACGCTGTAAGTATACACCTTTGCAAGTGGGATCCCGGCTTAACCTCGAACCGCGAGCCGAGGTGAGGCGAAACTACTCACCAGCCAGGATGTTCGCTGGTCGCCGCAGAATGTTGCTAACCGTCTCTTGCTGAAGCATGCCCTCTTGAGGGCAGAAAGAGACTAAAAAAGGTTTTTCTAAAACATACAGGTGTTTTTGACCGCGGGAGAGCACCACCATTTAAATAAAACTCCTAAAGCAGTAACGAACCGAAATATTAGAAACAATACCTCGAAGTCTCAAACCGCTTGTCAGAACGCGCCAGAAGCCGCACTTTCATTGCATCGACGATGCCTGCGCTCGCGGCAGCTCTGGCTTCCACGAGGTGCTGGAGCAGAAGCTGCGATTGTTACAAAGACAGCTCCAACTAGTGCCATTGCTAAATAAGCTACGCTTCAGAGTAACGACACTTGGCCATGTTGTGGCTTAAAATCATGGTTGCCAGTTATTTGAAGCTTTATCTGAAATCACAGGAAACGCTTTTCCGCCCTCCACAAATGGTTAAACGGTCCGCGACAGAGAAAGCAACATTACATGAGCTTTCCTAACACCGAATCTGATGCTGAGGTAGTCGCTTTAGAATTACGACGATCCGCGCGATTGCGTCTGCTCTCCACAAGACCCCAATATGGCGGCGCCCACAGACAATGTCAGGGGAACGGAGTGCCGATACTCTAAGCGCAGCTCATCTAGTGGCTCTGGCTCCAACCGGTTAAACATGCCCCCTCTTACAATGTTTCCCCTAACTCGAGTCTTGTAGCGATACCTCCCCTGCGTTCCCGAAACAGTAAGTGCGTCACTAACGCCAGCCGTCGGCGATGCAGCGAGACGACGCGCCATTTTTGTCACTCGCGCACCGCACGAATGACGTGCCCCTAGCGCACCCCAACATGGCGGAAACGTTACGCGGCGCCAGCATCGCTCAAAATGACAGCGCACGGGAGACTTTCTTGCAAACGTAGAGAGAAACCACAAAAAAGCTTGGGTGTTCATGTGAAGTCGATGGCGTAGGTTTTGTTAAGATGTCGCTTATCGCTGATCAGACGAAAACATCCCAGCTTGACGAGACGAGGATCGAAACCGTCGGTTTTTTTTTCGGTAACAAATACTCCTCAAAAGTGCACATAATTTATGTACATCTTTGAGCGAGTCCTTCTTTGTTATGTGTGCGAACTACATTAATTTTTCGTGGCATTTACAACACAAGTCACACTGTGTAGGTGTTCCCGGGACAGAATCGCCCCATATGAGCTGTAAAAAACATCTCTCTCTCTCTCTCTGTAAGAAGGGTATTACTGTTGCTGTTGGCGGGCATCAATTAATAAATGTTCCTGATGTGCGCCAATAAATAAACATAAACATAAACATTACACTTCTAAACTGCAGTCTCCAAAAGAAACATGTAACTGGATTCCTCTTGGAACCCAGGAGTATTAAATAACCTCTGAAAAGAAAAGAAAAATATTTTTTTAAGCTGTCTAATGGGGACGCGCGTGGCAAAAATTAATTTTACGCGGAAAAAAAATTTGAACAGTATTGACGGCGCGAGATTTATTTTAAATTCTGCGCGCAAAGTCCATGACGTCACGCAATATGGTCATACACTATTTCCACCTCCACGAGATGGTCATACACTCTCTCCACCTCAACGTGATGGCCAAGCCGATCCACTTTTCCTCCACGCGCCCGATTTTCCGAAATAGACAAGTGGAGACTAGAGCCACTAGATGAGCTGCGCTTAGAGTATCGGCACTCCGTTCCCCGACATTGTTGTGGGCGCCGCCTTATTGGGGCTTGTGCAGAGGAGACGCAACTGCAGATCGTCATAATTCAAAAGTGCGACTTCCTCAGCATCAGATTCGGTGTTAGGAAGCTCATGTAATGTTGCTTTTCTCTGTCGCGGACCGTTTAACCATATTGTGGAGGGCGGAAAATCATGCGTTGCCAGTGTGATTTCGGATAGCTGCTATCCGAAATCACACTGGCAACGCATGATTTTCCGCCCTCCACAATATGGTTAAACGGTCCGCGACAGAGAAAAGCAACATTACATGAGCTTCCTAACACCGAATCTGATGCTGAGGAAGTCGCACTTTTGAATTATGACGATCTGCAGTTGCGTCTCCTCTGCACAAGCCCCAATAAGGCGGCGCCCACGACAATGTCGGGGAACGGAGTGCCGATACTCTAAGCGCAGCTCATCTAGTGGCTCTAGTCTCCACTTGTCTATTTCGGAAAATCGGGCGCGTGGAGGAAAAGTGGATCGGCTTGGCCATCACGTTGAGGTGGAGAGAGTGTATGACCATCTCGTGGAGGTGGAAATAGTGTATGACCATATTGCGTGACGTCATGGACTTTGCGCGCAGAATTTAAAATAAATCTCGCGCCGTCAATACTGTTCAAATTTTTTTTCCGCGTAAAATTAATTTTTGGCACGCGCGTCCCCATTAGACAGCTTAAAAAAATATTTTTCTTTTCTTTTCAGAGGTTATTTAATACTCCTGGGTTCCAAGAGGAATCCAGTTACATGTTTCTTTTGGAGACTGCAGTTTAGAAGTGTAATGTTTATGTTTATGTTTATTTATTGACGCACATCAGGAACATTTATTAATTGATGCCCGCCAACAGCAACAGTAATACCCTTCTTACAGAGAGAGAGAGAGAGGATGTTTTTTACAGCTCATATGGGGCGATTCTGTCCCGGGAACACCTACACAGTGTGACTTGTGTTGTAAATGCCACGAAAAATTAATGTAGTTCGCACACATAACAAAAGAAGGACTCGCTCAAAGATGTACATAAATTATGTGCACTTTTGAGGAGTATTTGTTACCGAAAAAAAAAAAAACGACGGTTTCGATCCTCGTCTCGTCAAGCTGGGATGTTTTCGTCTGATCAGCGATAAGCGACATCTTAACAAAACCTACGCCATCGACTTCACATGAACACCCAAGCTTTTTTGTGGTTTCTCTCTACGTTTGCAAGAAAGTCTCCCGTGCGCTGTCATTTTGAGCGATGCTGGCGCCGCGTAACGTTTCCGCCATGTTGGGGTGCGCTAGGGGCACGTCATTGGGGTGCGCGAGGACAAAATGGCGGCGTCTGCTGCATCGCCGACGGCTGGCGTTAGTGACGCACTTACTGTTTCGGAACGCAGGGGAGGTATCTACAAAGACTCGAGTTGGAAACATTGTAAGAGGGGGCATGTTTAACCGGTTGGAGCTAGAGCCACTAGATGAGCTGCGCTTAGAGTATCGAGCACTCCGCGCGCCAGACATTGTCTGTGAGGCGCCGCCATATTGGCGGTTTGTGGAAGGGCAGACGCAATCTGCGCGGATCGTCGTAATTCGTTATAGCGACGTTACCTCAGCATCAGATTCGGTGTTAGGAAAGCTCATGTAATGTTGCTTTCTCTGTCGCGGACCGTTTAACCATTTGTGGAGGGCGGAAACGCGTTTCCTGTGATTTCAGATAAAGCTTCAAATAACTGGCAACCATGATTTTAAGCCACACTATGGCCAAGTGTCGTTACTCTGAAGCGTAGCTTATTTAGCAATGGCACTAGTTGGAGCTGTCTTTGTAACAATCGCAGCTTCTGCTCCAGCACCTCGTGGAAGCCAGAGCTGCCGCGAGCGCAGGCATCGTCGATGCAATGAAAGTGCGGCTTCTGGCGCGTTCTGACAAGCGGTTTGAGACTTCGAGGTATTGTTTCTAATATTTCGGTTCGTTACTGCTTTAGGAGTTTTATTTAAATTCTGGTGCTCTCCCGCGGTCAAAAACACCTGTATGTTTTAGAAAAACCTTTTTTAGTCTCTTTCTGCCCTCAAGAGGGCATGCTTCAGCAAGAGACGGTTAGCAACATTCTGCGGCGACCAGCGAACATCCTGGCTGGTGAGTAGTTTCGCCTCACCTCGGCTCGCGGTTCGAGGTTAAGCCGGGATCCCACTTGCAAAGGTGTATACTTACAGCGTATTGAAAATGGTTCAAAAGAACCTTTTCCACTACAATATAGTCACTGACATAGTGAGAACGGCAGGGCATCTGTTTCAAACTTGAGGCCTCCAGCACGCGCACTTTGTCTTCCGTCGTGCTTCGGCCGCGCGTGCACGCACGAGGATCGCGAGACGCCGAAGCGTTCTCGAAGGTAGGAAGCTCGCGCTGGAGGCGGAACAACAGCAACTCCTCCATGCCCTTTTTGCTCTTTCAGTTACTGATAGGTTCTGTAGTTGTCTTTCAAGTGAGTAAAACAAAAACAAAACCGGATGTCACCATCTTTTTTTTTTTTGCTAACTCTGTCGGTCTTTGTGCAACAATGGACCAACAACGCTCCGAGTTACGTGCATAGTAAAATCGCCTATTCATACTCCATTCTTGTTGTAAGCCTCCAAAGTGCTCCGACCATTCCATATGCCTCACATGTTCGTTTGGGGCATCCGGAGGGAAGAAAACAAACCATAAAAAAATTGTACGGCAAATTGTTGCATACGTGCAACGTTTAGAATCACCTGATATCAGGTCACGTGATGCATATTTCTTTGCTAAATTTAGCGGGAAAGTGAATAAGCATGTAGGTCACGTGACGTTAATTATCACGCTATATCTAGAGGAGAAAATTAATTGCCGTACATGTCACGTGACATAAGGTCACGCGACGTCAATTTCCACGCAATATTTAGCGGGGAAACTGGATTGCTGTGTAGGTCACCGGGCTTTAATTTTGCCTTTAAATTTAGCGGAGAAACTGAATTGGTGTGGAGGTCTGTGACGTCCCATAATGCAACACTGCGCGCGTTGGATTATGGGATGTCACAGGCCACGGCTTCACGAAATGCGGCTCCACGAAATCCAGAGCAACTACCCAAAGAACGTTTCACGTAAAAAAAAAGGCAGTCTCGAAACTGGTCCAGACATCGCTATTCTTCGGGAAGCACAAAGGAAGGAATCCGCTTTGTCGCGTACAATTCTTGCGTGGGTCTGGTAAAGCGGGACAGCAAATGTAGATGAAGCAACTCGCTGGTTCGGCCAATTTTCTGCTAAAGTGAGACAAGCTCTGTAAGCAGATATTTATTCTGGCGACTGCAACAACTACATTGCTGTTCTGATCAGCGAACGCGCGTTGTTCTCTTCTTCTGTAGCGGCTGTCGATTAATTTTTTCCTTCAGCCGCTACAGATATTCCCTCTCGGCAAAAACGAAGTTCGTTAAAAAAAAGGGAAAAAAGCTTTGAAGATACATACTAATATTTACGTTTGTCTAGTAATGTTGTGTCACTGAGCACAAACGAATATATGTAATAATATTTACGTTGTACCAGGGGCCCTATGTTACGCTTTTTGGACTCCCACGGCGACTAGGGAGAAGGAAGTGACGTCAAAGACACAGAAAACGCATATTGGATGTTGACCAGAAGAAAACAAAATCAACATCCAATCTGCGTTTGCTGCGTTGTTGACGTCACTTCCTTCTCCATACTCGCAGTGGGAGTCAAAAAGCGCAACATAGGGCCCGAGATGTGAGGCTTGATAACAATGCACGTGCAAGCTGCATTTTTCGAACGCGATGAGAGTCGACTTGCTGATTTCTTTTTAACTCATGACGGAATTCGGGTTTGGTACGTCAGTGTATATGCTGGTTTCAGCCGGTCTGTCGATACCGTTTCGTGGCGGCCGCCCATGTCAATGACAAAGTACCTCAACTTCCTGTCTATGACCTTGAACGGACCCTAGTAAGGCTGTTGAAGTGGTTTTTCGTCGATATATATGCACAAAAAACATGAGTGCAGTTGTGAAGTCCGGGGCTTAAAAAAGAAAGTGTCCCACCGAAGATCACTTGTCATTGTTAAATTCAAATACTTCAATTCGGGAACCCTGAACAAAGGTGTTTCCTCTAAATAGTATTTATGCTCCGCGTAAACTTTCTTGTGCGTAATCGACGTGCAAACTGTCTTTTTTCTTCTTTAACAACATCTGCCAGCATTTACACCAGTCGCATATTTTCAGGAAACAACTGTTTAGTTCAACATTATGATTATCATTTTTTATACATCTGTTAAAAATACAATCATCAGCAAAAGTTTTTTTTGTACCCTAAAGGACAACTCCGCTTCATTTTTGATATTTAGAAAACTATGCAGCCCTCTTCAGTATCATATAGGAAGACCCCATGTCAAATATTACGATCTAATTCCGACTATATATTTAATAAACTGGCCAGCAAAGTTTCAAATGAGCCAAGTCGCCGAAATTTGCCAACTCTAGCGTGCGACGTGAGGCGCAATCGTCAGCGCAGTCAATGCGACGGAGTTGGAGCGGCCAACGTTGAACCGCTACATCAGAGGCATGACTACGTCATTCTCACGTTTTGCTTGTTTTTACTTCTCAGAGCGAAATTGAACGATGACGTCATGAGTTTCTCCTCCCGGTGTTGGCTCTACGGCGTCCACGTGATCACCGTAACGCGGATGCGCTAGTTTGCGCTGCCCTGCGCGTTTATCGCATGTCCGGTTTCTCCCCTCCCCCTCTCCTCTTTCGTGTTCTCCCCTTCCCCCTCTCCCCCGGGCCATCACCGTCCACGCCATGCGAAGCGACCTGCCCGCGTCGCGTGTCCTGTACCTCGTCCCCACGAAAGTCACAAGACCACGTGTTTCGACGTGACGTGGCCATGACTTTGATGACACGAGACCAATGTTGCCTGACGCAACCGAAGTTTCGGTTTCGGTATCAGCTGATGTTTAAATTAAGATTACACAAATAATATTCCACATTTCGCGAATCCGAAGACGTAGAGCTGTTTAGTAGTGCTTTCTGAAATGGAATCACATATAAGCCTAAATTTTTCGGAATTGAGCGGAGTTGCCCTTTAATGTCGCTAAGAGCGTCAGTAATAAAAACCAGAAAAAACAAGGGCCCGGGCACTTAACCCTGAGGCAGACCCGAGTCAACCCCTCGAAGCATTGAACCGTGTCCATCAACACTGACAAATTGTTTCCTTCAAAACAAGAACGTCTCAATCCACCGCAGAGGTAGTTGTGTGCTGTTTTTAGCAAAGGTTCGAGCTTTACAAGTAGCTTATTGTTGTTCGCTTTATACCGTGATTTTTGAAAGACTAGAAAAATAACATCGATTTTGGCCTCTCTTATCCAGAGTTAAAGAACAATCATGAATTAATTCAGATAATTGAGTGGTAGTAGATAATCGCTATCGAGATTCACGCTGTTTGCTGTAAAGTAGAGCGGTGACTTTCTAAAGAACTCCGTATATTCTTCGAAACTACATTCTTAACTAGCTTACAACATGTAGATGCTAAGGATGCAGGTTTATAGTGTGTAACAAGGCTTGTACCTCGAATTAAAAAAATAAAAAAAATATCTGGTAATATTTTTGCAATCTTTTAATCGTTGGGAACATATGCACTCGAAAGCTTCATAGTAAAAGTTATAGTTAAGTACTTTGAGCACCATTTACTATACCAATTTAAACAAATTGGTTCGGAATATAATCTGATCCAGTAGCTTTTTTTTTTTGTCGAAACACTTGAAAAACGCAGACAAAGTACTCATTAGAATAGCTTGGAAGTTCAGTCTTATTTTCAATGATTTTTCCTTCTGCTACCACTTCGGTAACTGCCTCTTTACTCGAATTTAGTTGTCCACCAAAAACTTGCACGGCGAATATCTTCGGAAGTTTGGCATTTTTACGCTACCGAAAAAGAATTCGAGTCTTTTATTTTGCTTTCGATTTCTTTACTCAATATCTGTATTTTTGTCTGCTATGACTCATCACATTTTCTGTGGGAGGTTTTGTCTATGTCCGGATGAACGTTCTCTTAGGATGAATTATGTCCGCTGCAAACCAAAAACGGTTTGTGTTTCTTTTATTTATTTGCACTGGGACAAATATACGAATGCACTCAAGAATAGTTTCTTAAAAAAAAAAGACATTTTCGATTCTAGTTAAAGTTTTTTTTTATATGCGCGCAAAACTATCATTCCTTCGGTCTAGTTGATCAATAATTGATTCATGATCAGCTTTTTCAAAATTTTTATAGGATGCAGTTTCAATTTTTGTTAGTGTTGCCTTCAACGATAATGCGAGATACACTGCGCTGTGATCCGAAATCCCTTGATGAACCTTGCTGTCATATACGTGACTTGAGAGGTTTGAGCTTATAAATATCAAGTGAGGTACTGATTGCAATTGTACTGATCGCGATTGACAATCTGCAAGAAATTGTGTAGAAAAGGCCACATCTAAAAGTTCTTCAGAGCTTAATACTTCCCTTTCTTCTGTTACTAATTAGGTCCAGTCTATTCCACCGAGGTTGAAATCCCCCATCATAATTGCTCTTGGAGCTTACTCTAAGTTTAAAGAAAATCATCGACCTCTTTAAAAATATCCAGGAGGCGCTTGTGGAGGTCGATGCAAAATACCTACTATTCATTACCTATTGTCTATCTTGATCTTACACCAAATATTTTCCAATATCTGGAGCTCCATCTATTGTTGAGGAAATCAAGAAATGTTTTACTATTAGGCTGCTCTCTCCTGTACTCTCTCTCTCCTTCAAAAGAGATGATAACCAGACTATCACAACGTCAAGCACAGTAAGATCTAGCTAAGTTTCGGTGATGGCCACTACACCGGGGTCATGTTCAAACAAAATATATTCTAGTTCCAGCGTTTTGTTGACAATGCTTCATTCATTCAGGTTAATGGTAAAAAGCCTTCTTTAATTTTTGGCATTATAGGGTCTTGTCAATACTCAGGGAGCAGAAATTTCAACTCTTTGGTCCATTCCAACATCCCATCCGTACGTCACTCAATTAATCTTCATATTATCGTACGATAAATACACCTGGTCTGCCCTTCTCTTGTTTTCATTCGCACTCTCCCGTAGTTTCCCCCTGACGTTACTCTTGCATTTTTCGAAAGCCTTTATTAATAAGTCTCCGCGTTCCTTTCAATTAGTTCGCTCTTTTAAACACGTCTCTTTTCATTATAATTTTCAAAGCGCGTAATTATCGATTTTTGACTCTCTCCACTAGCTTTTCTTCCAAGACGACGAATTCTTTCACGACGCATGTAAGTTCAAGCCTCATTTTGTGTTCAGAAGTCCTGAACAACCTTCTTCATTACGTTTTTTTTTCGGGTTCTTTCCCAGATTATACTACTCCGTGAGATTACTAAATTGTTTCGTGTACTCCCTGTTTTCCAGATCATCAAGCCTCTGTTCCAAAGCATCATCGGAGGCTGCTTCTAAACACACTAGTTTCTGTTGCGCGTCACTAACAGTTGCAGCCGAGGCTCATTTATATTAGAAGCGGATGCTTCTAATAGCTCCCAATCTTTGATCAAAGCGTTTCTGGGTTTCAGCTATTTGGAATATGCCAGCAGCCATCTCTTTTCTAGAATTCAAATATATCCTCCAATGTGATCGGACCTCGGTTTCTCTTCGACGTCTTTGCCCTTACCCGTGCAACCAGTGGAGCCGAAAAAAAAATCAAGAATGGTAACGGTATCCAGTTCTCACACGCCTTGAACAATGCAATAGCTGTAGGCAACGATTGTCCTGAGCAGGTACGAACAATCATCAAAAGTCTCACATACCTGCATGTAAGACAAAGGGGGATTTGTAAAACATGTCTCTTTTGCTGTCAAACTGCCCACTCTGAGACTGGAATTGCGTCGCCTTCGTTGCCTACTCTGCACTGACTTGTGTTGCTACGTGAAACGTTTTTCAATCAGCGCTAGTAACCTCCAGGCATGTCTTCTAGAGCTGTGCTTTCAGGCCTCTCCACTCCACTCCACTTCACTCTACTCGATTGTCTCATTTACCCATTAGGGAGTTTTCGTAGACCGCATTTACCCCTCCGCTAAGCTCTCCGCAACGAAGAAGCCGCTACTGCGCCTGCGCGCCGATGTCCTTGACTGCAGAGCTCCAGGCATTGTAGGGGTTAGCGGATAGCGTTGACTTTTCCCGTCGGTTTCCCACTAAATTTCCCAGATAAATTCAGCGGGGAAACTGAATTGTGTTGAGGTCACGTGACGTCAATTTTCGCGCTAAATCAAGCGAGGAAACTGAATTTGTGTATAGGTCACGTGACACAAAGTCATGTGACGTCATTAGGAAGTTTTCGTAGACCGCTTTCTCCGTCCCGCGACGATCTCCGCAACCCGCTACGATACCCGGAACTCTACAGTAAAGGCCACCCTATTGAAAATATTTCTAAAGGGCCCGTCAGCCTTGAAGGATTATGGGACCGCACAGGCCTTCAAAACCCTTCAAAAATACCCTACAGAAAAACCCTTCAGGGATACCCCATAGAAAAACCCTTTAGCCCCACAGCCCTTCAACCCGTCAGACCCTTTAGCCCGTCGACCCTTTAGACGCCCAAATGACTGAACCATACACAAAAATGCAGTTGAAAACATTATTGAAAATTTATTGCAGACATTTAGTTTCACATGTATATTACAACTCAAAAAGGCGATAAAAAGCAACGTTTGTTCAAACCCAGCGCAAGGAGCTGTAGACGAAAGAGATCATATCAAAATAGGGACAACTGACTTCTTTATCACAAAGAAAAATATCTTTCAAAGTACTCACAATGCCGCTGGGTATATTCCTGATGTACGGTAGTCCAGCTAATAAAACCGAGCAGGTGCACCTCACGGACACATACACAGTCTCAGTAAGCACGTTTAGCGAAAACCACGAAGTCGCAAGCAGCACCCGTCACGGCTGAGAAATCCCGAGCACATTTACGGTTTCGTCCATGATGCCGTCGGGGCGGCGTCTTCGGCGTATTTTTCGCTTGCTTGATGCTTCCGAAGCCGGACGGACGAAGAGGCGCAAGGAACAAGGCGGGACAGCGGCCGTCATCCACCGTCTCAGGAGCCACAGTGCCATGATCCCGGTGCGCATGGGGTGAAACAGTTATCCCGCCTGCCAGGCTTGCGGCGAGTAGGCCGACACCGGCCACCATATCCTTGAATGCGCTGAACAGGATGGCGCTCGAGCGGTGCTGAATGCGGCAAAAGCCGAACTGGGTTCACCTGCGGAACCAAAGAAGCAACTGCACGGATCAAAACAGACCAAGGGGCGAACCCTAGAAGCCATGCTCACCTTTCAGGAGGAAACCGGTCCGTTCCAGATATCCGCGGCGGTAAGAAGCAAACCGCCCACGAGTGGAAAAAAATGGCTATGGCGTCCTCCTGCCTTCCTCGGCTTCCTCACACCACTCTCTCCCGCCGACCGGCGACCACTGGAGACGCGTGTTGCCCGGCCCTGGTGGTTCTACACCCTCTCCCCATTGCCGGGTGGAGAGAAGCGGAGTGTGTGTGTGTAGGCGTTGTAAAAGAGGGGGGGGGGCAATTTGAGCTGCCTGTTCGTGTTTTTGACGACGACGAAAAAGAGATAACGCCCGACTCTGGTGAAAAGCAAAATGTTCTGTTTATTTTTTATTTTTTGGGGACCGTCCCCTGCGGAGGAACCGGTTCCCGGGACGACCCGCTCCCGCTTGGCCTTCGCAATCTCCCCCGCGTCCCTGCTTTTGGGCAACGCGCTGCTCTCGGATTGCCCTTTTTTATTATTATTCGTGCAACAAGCAAAGCTTGTTAGCCTCAGAACGCCGCTCGGCCAACAACACTCGGCTTGCGCCTCGTCAATTCTCCACATGGGGCGATCGCCCGCAGTGGCCTCCTTAGCGACCGAACACCCGATCAGTGACAGACGGGTTCACGAGCCCACTCGTGTTTGATAGAAGAACAGTAATAAAAATCTGACCGTACGCATATACGATTGACATTCTCCAAATATTATTTTTTTCCCGTCGCGTAAAATACGCAGCTATGTTCTAATTCCGCGAAATGTGTTTTCTCCACCTGAGCCGTTGCCCACAGACATCTCAAGAAGCCTGAAGGTTTTCCCGACCCCATTAGAAAAGCTCTTGACAGGCTTTCAGACATTTTAAGGCATTGTAAAGGGTACTTCAGACATTTCAGGAGAGCCTCTGACGGGGCCAGCGAACCCACCAGGAAATATCGGTGCCCCCTTCAAACATCTCAAAAATTCCTGAAGTCCCCTTCACGCCCTTTAAAAAAATCCTGAAGTCCCATCAGAGCGATTTTCAATAGGGCATCGGCGCGCAGGCGCACTAGCGGCTTCTTCGTTGCGGAGGGCTTAGCGGAGGGGAAACGCGATCTACGAAAAACTCCCTATTAGCCCAGCTAAATTTAGCGGGGAAACTGAAATTATGCTGTATCTCGCGTGACGTCAATTTTTCACGCTAAGTTTAGCAGGGAAACTGAATTTGCGTATAAGCCATGTGATCATGTCACATGCAGTCCATTTATAAGCTAAATTTAGCGGGAAAAATGTATTTTCCGCAGAGGTCACGTGACATGAAGCCATGTGACGTCATTTTCCCCGCTAAATTTAGCGGGAAATGGCGATTACGCTTTTTGAGGCTTCACTTCACCTGAAAACATAGCCCATAAACGTTTCACATTAAAATTCCGCAGTTCTTTGTTCAACATGACGTCATCTTCATGAACAAAATATCATAAGAAGCCGAGCTGCGGGAACGAGGACAGCAAAGCACATGCATGCTTAATTTTGTTTCGTGATGTTGACTTTTTATCGCAAACATGATTCTACACAAATTAAATGGTCATACAGGATCTCAGAAACAGTACCAAAGTGCAGTATACTCACATGTGAAGCAAATCAGCGGGCACGCAAAGTGACGGTAGCACGCACCGTATTCGCAAACTACCCGCACTGCACGCCCGAACACGTTGCTCGAACGACATAGTTAAAGATTATGATAGGAAAAGGCAATCTAACAACAATTAAAACAACAAAAAGAAAATTAAAAAAAAAAAAAAAAGAAAAGAACGGGCGGCATGCTGGTTTAATAAAACGTACAAAAATTCCTTTAAACAGCGTTCAGGGGCTGCCCGACGATCGGCGTCCCGGCGACTGGGGCCACGGTGTCGGCGGTGTCGGTTCCGTTCGTAGCTTCGTCACTTGGCGCCTCTAGATTCGCCACCTTGGAACAAACACGCTGACCGCCACCCACCTTTCGTATATATTTTGATGTTTATGTTTGCTTTTGCTTCCCTTAAAAAATATGACTTAGCAACAAGAAAAAAAAAGAAGCACATATACATGACATACAGACACACACAGAGAAAGCTCTTTGGGTTCTTAACAGAGTCAGGTTTACTCCGTGTCAGCTTACGATGTTCGACGATAGACGCTACGAGCTACCCACGCCAATCTATAGATAGCTCGTAGCTTGTCACGTGAATTCGCGTTCCCCCGTCTCATCACCCAAACAGAAAGGCATGTTTAACCCTTTGCGCTATGGATTCTCTCCGGTTGCTCGTAGCGTCCCTTTGGGTCCACGGCAAGGTGAAAAAAAAAAACTATAAAAGTGTGCGCACTGTGCCGACTCGCCGGTACCAAGTTGTGCTGCGCATAGATGTGAAACGTTATTTGCTTGTTTTATTCCTATTGAGCTGTTTCGACGTCGCCGCCGTTTGTGAAAACTGCGTGGCTGACACCACCGTCATAAATATTTCCAAAGACTTCGCGCCACCCGCAAGAAGTTGCCGCTGATATTTTATTTCCGGCAAACCGTTTTCCAATGAACCGGTAACCGCGACATGATATTACTGTTCCGTTCTGGTTAGGGTTTAACTTAAATGCTTGATTTCGGTTACGGTTTTGCTCCGGTTTGGTAAAAAATAACGGTTTGGCTCATGTCTTCAGTTCGGGTTCCGTTTCCGCTCGACTCTTTGGTTTGTACGTGGAGTGAGCAACTGTTCGATCAGCCATTCGATGCTCTCTACTCGGTTCTCCCCCCCCCCCCTGGGCCTGTGACAACATACCGGTATGTCGTTAATTTTCCCTAGCGATTGCTTCGCTGCCCTTAGTGGTTCCCGCGAGGTTGACCACTCAGCCCATCTGGAGAAGATGGCTCGCCCTCCAACAACGCAATTGTTTACGCAACACAACGAATGAATGCTGAAAAAAAACAAGAAGAATCCGTGTTGTAAACGCAGCACAAATGCGGAATGATGTCAATACGACATCTTGCCTCAATTAAAAAAGCTGGTCTTCACTGGTTCGGTAATTTTTGCCTTGGTGCCACCAGTCTTCAAGTCTCTTCTTGGTGCACGCAGTGATCATCCTAATTATAACAGGATACCTTGCTGGGCTGGTTGGTTGAACGACATAATGAGAAACAGCGCAAAAGGGACAGGACGCACAGTAGAAGAAGGACACAGGACATAGGCTGACTAACAACCAAAGGTTTACTATAAATTCCATGCGCGCACAGTGGCTCCGCGCAAGCACAAGCTCTTCTTTCTCTTTCAAAAGAGATAAAAGCTAATAAAGAAAGAAACAGCGGCACTAGAAAGACGTGGCAAAACGGGTGACCCGAATAAATATTAAAAAAAATGAAAGCCGTTTACAACTCCTGTAACGCCGAATTGAGCGCAACTTTGAGGAGGAGGAGGGAAGGCTACCAGGGAGGGTATACACCTCCTCCTCCTCCTCTCCTCCTCCTCCTCATTCTTCAATTCCTCCGGGGGGGGGTCACGACCCCGGGGGCGGGTCACGTGACTTGGGGGGTCACGTCACCTGGGGCGGTTACGTGACCTGGGGCGGTTACGCCGACGCCGACGGCGACGGCGACGGCGACGCCACTCAAGCCGGAAACGGGCGCATAAGAGCTGCGCTTTAAAAATTAAAATTCTGACAGCGGCACGAGAAAACAATAAGATCATGCGCTGCGTACACTCCACGTTCGCACCACGTGCACACCGCTTCAGGACACAAATTGACCCTTACAGATCCCGTGTACAGTATACTAAGGGCGGTCACAATTGAGAAATTGTAATTCCTAGTTGGTCACATGCACTGACGCGACACTAATGCAGTGATCTGGCCCACAGGCAAGTATACGCGCCGCTTCCATGATCTCTTTCTCCAACTTGCCCCTCATGCGTCCGCCCACTTTGTGTTGTCCAACGCAGGAGAACACCCAGAATCCCTGCAGTGTATACACGAACTCAACTCTCCTACGTCACGCCGCGGTGGTGGCGCGTCAGGCACATGCTTCCGGTCTGGGGCGGTGGGCGAAGTCGCCGTGCGGGACATGCCGTTCCTGTGTTCCTGGAAGAAACCAGACAAAACCTGCCTTCTCGTCAAAATGCTGCGACGGGGGCTGTGTACCAAGAGGGTCTGGAAAGGTTTGAAGATCAGTTTTCTTGTGTTTCTGCCCCTCCGTTCGTCCGAGGAACGTGGATAGTAGCCGTGAAAGACCGGCGGAACCAGACGCTGTCGAACTACGATTGCTTGTGCGGGCAACACTTGCTGTGGCCGCCAGATGTGTGTTGCTTTGTTCCGCGTACATACGGACGAGAAAAACCGCCAAGTTGTCCGGACCACCCGCGGGTTCAGTGCGTCTTCAAATTCACACGGCCGCCGGATACGCTCGAACTGTCGTCTGCTCTTTGAAACTTTGTCTGCTTTTTGTCGTCTGCTCGTTGCAAACAAAAGCGGCCCGTAGGCCAAACTTTGACCCGGTGATTGCAACAGGAAGTGGTCTGCAGGCCTCAAAAAGACATAAGTAGGCTCAGGGTGCAAACGAGTAAATACAAGTGTTGATCATCGGTACCAGTGGCCATCACCCACTCGTTGCGCTTGGTCTTGTTCCTCTCGTTCGATTTTCAGCATCGACGTCGATCGACGCCGCTACCTTCTACACTTTTGCAGCACAAGCGACGCGACTGAAAATAGCTAGAAGAATCTCATTATCGTATCTTGCGCGTGCTGCATAAAGCGGACCGAGAGGCGGTGGAAAATAAAGAAGAAGAGGTTCTGGTTCCTTGCTCCCCCACACCCGGCTCGTCATGTCTTATCGGCAATACTAGACGATACATGGTGTCAGAAGTGCCCAGCCGAGCCACGCACTTCTTTAAAGAACGACAGACGCCGCCACAAGAGCCAGTAGAATCATGGATTTCGTGAAGCCGCCGGGTCCGCTCAGCACGACAGGGGAGATAAGCAAGAACTGGCGGATATTCAAGCAAAGGTTCGAACTCTTCCTGACCGCTTCGGAACCTAGTGACAAGCCTCGACCTGAGTCATCAAAAGCAGCACTTCTCCTAAGCATTGCAGGCGAGGAAGCAATCGAGATATTTAATACGTTCAACTTCGCAGAAGACGAGAGCAACGCCGACTATGCTACTGTCGTCAAGAAATTTGAAGAGTACTGCGCCGCTCAGCACAACGAAGTGCATGAACGCTACGTGTTTCGGAACAAAGTACAAGCCCCGGGTGAGCCTTTCGAACACTTCTTGAGAGAGCTGAAGAAGCAGGCACGACTGTGCAACTTTGATGCGCAAATGGACTCTATGATAAGGGACCAAATTGTTTACGGAACGAACGACGACAAGGTTCAACAAAAGCTACTCAGGGACAACAGTTTGACCTTACAAAAAGCCGAACAAGTCTGCAAGGCGGCTGAAGTATCAGAAGCACACAAAAAAGTCTGGGCCAGGGAGCAGAAGCAAGTGGATCCAATCCACAAGACAAGCGTGAGCTATGACAAAAAGCAGCCCAAGCTCTTCAACTGTGGCAAGTGCGGACGGACGCACGCGCCTCGAAGCTGCCCAGCATTCGGGCTGACCTGCAAAAAGTGCCAAAAGCAGAATCACTTCGCCAAGTGCTGCAGAACGTCCACTCAGGTCGGCGAGCTTCAAGACTCCGAAGACGACTTCGAGGTTCTGGACGTGTCGTCGCGAGGCGCCATGAACCAGCGTGACTGGATAGTTCAAGCACGAGTAAAGAACTTGTCAGTTGAGCTGAAGGTCGACACAGGAGCACAGGCTAACTTACTGCCCTTTGGAACATATTGCAAAATGCATCCAAAGCCGCCACTGAAGCCCAGCAGTGCAGTATTGCGTTCTTATGGCGGCGGCGTAATTAAGCATGTGGGTGTTATGCGAGCAGAAGTGGCACTGGACGACCGAACTGCTGTCCTCGACTTCTTTGTAGTACGCAAGGGACACCAAGCCATCCTCGGGCTACAAGCCAGCGAGCACCTTGCGCTGCTGTCTCGAGTACAAAGCGTGACGAGGAGCAACTCCGAAGAAATCGTCGAAGATTTTCGCCATCTGTTCACTGGCACCGGCTGCGTCCAGCGAGTCTACCGAATGGTTCTGCGGGACGGAACCACACCAGTGGTCCAAACGGCGCGACGCGTACCGCTAGCCCTGCAAGAACCACTCCGCGAGGAACTGGAACGCATGGAGCGCGCAGGCGTCGTGGTGAAGGTCACCGAGCCCACAGATTGGGTAAGTCCACTTGTCATTGTTCGAAAGAAGGACGGAAAGATACGGGTATGCATCGACCCCAGGAAAATAAACGAATGCATAAAAAGGGAACATTACATCATGCCGCGGCGGGAAGATATAGAAGCCGAGCTGTCAGGAGCAAGAGTGTTCACGCGCCTCGATGCGAATTCAGGATTCCATCAAATCCCTTTGGATGACCAGACGTCCAGGATTTGCACCTTCGCAACGCCCTTTGGCCGCTACCGCTACCTACGACTACCTTTCGGTATATCGTCTGCTTCCGAAGTTTTCCAGAAAACTCTAAACGAAATTTTTGAAGCACTTCCTGGCGTCAGAGTATACGTCGACGATATACTAGTGTGGGGCTCGTCAAGACGAGAGCACGACGAACGCCTAACCTCAGTGCTGCGAGCAGCCGAACGCGCCGGACTGACTTTCAATCCAAATAAATGCGCTATCGGCGTCGAGAAAATCGAGTTCCTCGGAGACGTTATCGACGAAGAAGGCATAAGGCCATGCCCGTCCCTGATCAAATGCGTGACGGAGCTACCGGCGCCAGCGGACAAGCTCGCGGTTCAAAGATTGCTAGGCGTTGTTAATTATTTCAGCAAGTTCCTACCGTCTTTATCTCAGAGGACAACACTCCTTAGAAGCTTGATCAAGCAAGATTCTGTTTTTGAATGGACGGCCAATCATGCTGCTGAATGGAAGCAGTTGTGTGAAAGTCTGAGCAAGCAGCCGCTGCTATCAATATTCGACCCCTCTAGACCAACAAAGGTTTCATGTGATGCGTCGCAAAACGGAATCGGTGCGGCGTTGATGCAGAGTCACGACGGCACGTGGAAGCCGGTAGCGTATGCTTCGCGAACGCTCACAGACACGCAGCAGCGCTATTCGCAGATAGAAAAGGAAACGATGGCCGTCGTGTTTGGATGTGAAAGATTTAACCACTTTGTGTACGGCCGGAGGATTATCGTTGAAACGGATCATCGTCCTTTAATTGCTATATCACAGAAAGCGATCGGCGACATGCCGCCAAGGTTGCAACGTTTTTTTACGGCTGCTGCGCTACGACATTGAAATGAAATATGTTCCAGGAAAGCAACTCATCCTGGCCGACATGCTATCACGGGCGACGACCAAAAGTGACTCGGGTGGCGTCGACACCGATGATGTCGAAGTACACGCTGTAAGTATTGTCTCTTCACTGATAAGCGATGCCACGTGGAACCAGTTGGCTACAGAAACGAGCCTGGACAAATCTCTAAAAAAGGTCCTAAAAGACCTCGAAACTGGAAAACCAATCGAGGGTAAGTGGAAATCGTTTGATGGAGAGCTCTCAGAAGTCAAGGGAGTCCTCATGAAAGGGTGCAAAGTCGTAATTCCGGACAGCATGAGACGGGAAATGTTGAAAAGAATTCATCAAGGACATATGGGCGTCAATAAGTGCAAAGCAAGGGCGCGACGCCTTGTGTACTGGCACGGAATGAATTCAGACATAGAAGCGTTCGTGCAGAGGTGTTCTGTATGCAGAAAGCACGCATATAGTCAACCACGAGAGCCCTTGACGATGCGTCCTGTGCCAGACCAACCGTGGTACCGCGTAGGAATAGACATCTTCGAGCACGGAGGAAAGTCGTACTTATGCGTATACGACGCTCTATCTAACTTTCCGGAGGTCGAGTTACTCAGAGATACTTCTGCAAAGACTGTCATTGAGGCAACAAGTGCGATCTTTGCAAGGTTTGGCATACCGGTGGAGGTCTGTTCTGACAATGGCCCACAATTTTCTAGTCACGACTTCGCGTTGTTCTCCAGAACGTACGACTTCAAACACGTCACATCTAGTCCAGGGTTCCCACGATCGAACGGTCTAGCAGAAAAGGGTGTACAGGTGGTTAAACGAATTTTAAAGAAAACCAGCGAAACTAACGAAGATTTTTGGCTGGGACTTCTTGCTTATAGGACCACTCCACAAGAATCGGGTCCAGCACCTGCCGAGGTACTTCAAGGGAGAAGGCTGCGAACATCGTTGCCAGACGCCCATGTCGGCCCTGGTCACCAAGTACGCAAGCATCGCCAAACGGTCCATTCCAGGGGGCCGCTTCCACATCTCAACCCAGGAGATGCCGTTCGAGTCAAGAAGGGTGCCTGGACCACGAAAGCGCAAGTCCTGAGACCTTCTGGGCATCCCCGATCGTACAACGTCATCACGGCGGAAGGGAAACTGCTGCGCCGCAATCGCCAGCACTTGCTCGCTACCAAGGAGGCATTCCGCTTTGACGAAGATGACGACAGCGAAGACGACACACATCGAGACGTCACTCCACCACGCCGCTACCCATCGGAATCCGCTAACCAAGCGCAAACAGCGAATAGTGCTTTGATGGCTACTGCTCCTAGAATCACGTCACCAACAGCAGCTCCAAGAAGGTCGCTCAGGCAACACAGACCCCCGCGCCGGTTGAGTTACGACCGGGACTTTGTTCAAGAACCATGAACTGTTGTTGCGTTTCTTAACCTAGTTTGAACTGTTCTTGTGTGTTCTCTTATTTTTGTTTTGACCACAAAAGAAGGGGGATGTATCGTATCTTGCGCGTGCTGCATAAAGCGGACCGAGAGAGGGTGGAAAATAAAGAAGAAGAGGTTCTGGTTCCTTGCTCCCCCACACCCGGCTCGTCATGTCTTATCGGCAATACTAGACGATA